>ML217539.1:3502-30257 GCA_004785975.1 Popillia japonica
ACTCGTTACGAACTTTCGTATTTTCTTCTATCTCAATCGCAGATGGTCGGCATATACAAATCTAGTTTTCCTTTTGAACTTGACTAAATATGTGTAAGCCGTTTTATTCTTATTGTTTTCCCAGGAATCCATTTTATTTCTGTATTCCTAACTGTACGAACATATGTCAGGGTAGCCATTCGAGAACGAAACGGCATTGATTTTGAGCATTTAATGTCATATAAAAATAAAATACTCAGACACGTCAACTTTGTTTTTGAGGGGACATTTATTAGGCGTACAAGCAAACCCTCATCTGCAATCCCTTGGGCAGGGCGAAACTGACCCCAAAAATTTTAAATGGAAAGGGGGGTTGAGTTGTACCTCAATTGAAAGGTCTTTCGAATTCTCTTTACAATGATACCTAATTTATGGCATTACATCTCAATATGATGCTCAAAAATTAACTTTTATTTCTGTTATTAGGAGAAGCGATTTACAGTATCAAAGAGATAAACTTACATGTATAGTCAAGTAGATGTTGAAAGTACTGTCCACCAACTTCCATGCAGTGGTATAGGTTGTATTCAAAACGGTTTCTCACATTTTGAAGCATATCTGGTGTTATGAGATGACATTAATTTGTAATTCGCTCCCGTAAATCTTGTAAAGAAGTTGGTGGAGTGGCGTAAATCTTAGTTTTTAAATGTCCCCACAAAAAAAGTCTAATGGTGACAAATCTGGCGACCTTGGTGGCCACTCAATAGAACCTCGCCTACCAATCCACCTGTCCGGAAATTCTTGGTTTAAATAGTCCCGTACAAATTCAATTTCTTGTATCTGAAAATAAAGAGTTTTTATCTTAATTTAGCACTTTCAACATCCACTTGACTAATAGATGCAAGTTTGTTATCCCTTCGATACTGTAAATCACTTCTCCTAATAGAAATAAGAGTTAATTTTTGAGCATCGTAATGAAATGTAATGCCATAAATTAGGTATCATTGTAAAGAGAATCGAAAGACCTCTCAATTGAGGTACAACTCAACCCCCCTTTCCATTTAAGATTTTTGGGGTCAGTTCCACCCTACCCAAGGGATTGCAGATGAGGGTTTGCTTGTACGCCCAATAAATGTCCCCCTCAAAAACAAAGTTGACGTGTCTGAGTATTTTATTTTTATATGACATTAAATGCCCAAAATAAACGCCGTTTGGTTTTCGAATGGCCATCCTGTATAAGATCATTTACCTTAAAACTCGTTGTGAGTTTTACAGATTTTTCGATGTTTTGTTTTCGTGACAAGGATGTTAATGGCTTCATCATTGTAAGTCTAGTCCTCGGAATTCTCTTAAAAAATATTTCAGAAGGTGATTTGCCGGTAATTGAATTTGGTATATTTCGGTATGAAAATAAGATATTTGCGATTTAATGATGAATACTGCTTTTTCTATCACTATATTCTTCTTTTATTTTAAGTAGAGCCTTTTTTACTACTTGGACTGAGCATTTAGTTGCTCCATGGATTGTGGATGGTAAGGACGTGTTCTGGTATGTTGAATTCCGTTTTATTCACAAAATTGTGTAAATTCGTATAACGTAAACTGTGGCCCATTATCTGATATTAGATTTTCAGGTAACCCATAAACTGCGAAAATATCCCGAAGTCATTTTATAGTACATTCTCTAGTCGTCTTTTTCATTTTTTTTTTGATTTCAATCCATCGAGAATAAGAATCATAGAGCATCAAAAAGTGTATACAATCTTTTTCCGAAAAATCTAGATAGAGATCTAGATCGCATATTCGAGTAGTCCAGGGCCATTTGTGTAAAGGTTCTTCCTTGTTACTATTCTGTGTTTCTTGGCAAATGTTACACGGTTTTATCATGTTCTCTATGTCTACATCTATTCCATTCCATCATACGAAACTTCTAGCCAAAGCTTTCATCTTAACTATGCCTGGATGTTCTTCATGTAACAGCTTTATCACACTTTCTTGTAAGTGCTTCGGTATTATGACTCTCAAACATGATTCCTCGACTGACAATTCGTGTCTTTTTTATAAAGTAAGGAGTCAATTGTTTCTGAATATTTTTTTCGGTTCACCCATACAATGTAATATGCTTCAAACGCAATTAATTTCCATTCACCAATTTTACCTCATAACACTCACTACGGCTTCCTATTTAACTCTTCATTCAAAATTTATGGGTTTTTTAGCAATATTTCCAGCACACACTATTCCAGACCAATTAAAATACGCCATGCACATCTTTAAAAAGATCCTGTATATTGTCAGATTTCTGACTACAATTAGATAAAACTATATAACTACTAAATAAACTATAAATATAGGCAACAATCTAGTTTGGTGCACAACAACTTTTCGCACAGAACAAAACTAATTTCCCCAAATTTCCAATATTAATAATCTCACGAAAGATGAATGTTTGTTTTCCTTGGTTTTAATGAAGACCAAATACTTACTTATGCTTGCAAGCTAACAAGTACGATGATATAACGATCAATTGAGCAAATTGTGGCTTGCTTATCTTTGCCAAAATTGTTTAAATCATATCAACCCATGACGGTTATAACGACTTCTTCGACATTCCGATCTGTTACTTACCTCTCTTGCCATGAAATGCTTCGACCGACCTTCTTCAAATCGACCTTATTTACTTCTCTTCTTCTCATTCTTTTTTGTTGATTTAGTCTATTTTCACGATAAACAAGATTCACAAATAAACATATTTCATATAATATATATTTGTGATATTTAAAAATATTACAGGTTATAAACAAAACATGAACAAGTATTTAGTTTAATATTTGTGTACTGTTACTTATTTACCTACTATAGCGTATGTGCTGCCAAGTAAATCGTACAAAATCACATACAATTAAATAAATTAACTGCGATTTAGTAGAATATACTAAATACTAATTGGAATATACTAAATACTAATTGGAACTAGTTTAGTACAACTGTTAGTTAGCAGTTTAAAAATCAGATATATTGTTTCCAATCAAATAAGTACTTAAAATCGACAGAATTAATTCATACAAGAACATAAATTTAATTGCCATATCATATCAACCTGGGTTTTGCCATTTAGCATACTTATAAAAAAATTGCTTTCTAAAATTTATATTGCACGTCTTGTTCAATGTCTCCTTTTGTTTAGTTAACACTACCAGTAGCTTTTAAATTGTCAATTTCTCTCGCAATGGATTTCCCATAGTATCGATGACAAAACTTTCCTTGTACCTTTGATGATCCCCATTACAGCATTTTGTTTAGAGTACAAAGGATACGTAAAAATATCTTTCTTGTTACCTTGTCCCTTTTTGTTGTAGATTTTATTTTTGTGTTTTGTAGACTGATTAGATGTTAACATATGTTTTTATACATTTTAGAGAATGTAAAATATTAATGCTTTACGAAATGTTAATTAAGTGTGTAAGCTGTAACGAAACTGTTTTGCCTATTAGTTTCTGTTTTGTATAAATTGATTATACATATTTTATGATAATAAATATTTTTTGTTAATTATATTTTGTTTTTATTAGAGTAGATAGTTGTATTACGTTAATGTGTTAACCAGCACATTTAGTGTAATTATCAACTCCCCTCTACGGATAACAATATTACTGTAGTTATAAAATTTATTTCAATTATGTCTAGTTTGTTACCTAAATGTGCTTGTAGATATAAACACCCATGCTTTTAACTACTTTATTTTGCGATTTTATGTTATTATATCCAGTAATTCCTTCCTTAATTTAAAAATGAAAATCATACTGTTTTGAACAAATTACCAAAAATAGAATCATTGTAATATTAGAAGTATGCGGCGACTTTATGTTAATTGTACAGCATTGTACTCAGGATACTGCAACGCGTTGAATCAACATCTCCAGGTCTGTATTTCTTAAAATTCATAATTGTAAATACTTTCCACACATCTATCATCATGCAGCGCTTTATTCAATCTCCATTTCGTCAATAATATTTATGCCTTACTCATTGTCTCATACATCGATATAATATTGTTATATAATATACAGCAAATATATATGTTTCTTTCTTCGTGGAAGTGACATCAACACAGCAGTAACATCGCTTCTCTTTCTTTGTTCTAGGACTATACGAAAACATCAACTCCCACGAAACAAGGCAACAATCTATATAAAGATCTAGTGCAGAAATATGAAGCCTTGTTGGAAGTACACAGAAATCCTACGAGAAACCAGAAACAAGTAAATAATTGCTTATCTCTTCATGAAGAACTCCAAATGAGTAACGATTTTAACAACCTGATGAATACGAAAGATACGGACGAAGAAAGTGGACACGGTGACAGCTTAAAAACCGAACAAAGTCAAGCGAAAAAAGATCGCAAAGCGTTTTCGAGGACGCCCACAGACTTCTCCGAAGCTGAAACGAGCTCTTCTGGTTTCTCCGACGAGACATCTAATAAAGCCACGCAAACTGATGGTAGACCTGGCTCGTTCCTTTGCACAATTGCTGATGGTAAAGATTGCATTAGCATTTATGACGATGCCGCAAGTCCTATCGAAAGCAGATTTAGAAATCGACCTGAATACAGGGAGTTATTCAAAGAAATCTTTAGTGTCTTGAAGAAAGCTGCTATAAGCAAGGAGGAAAATGAAGACTTGCCTCTTCTAGATGATAATACTCAAGAGAAAAATGCACCTACAGTACCTCCAGTAACACCATCAACTGATGCGTTTCCAGATTTTCCTGACAATGCCACCGATGACACACAAAGTATTCTTTCTTCAACAATGTCACAATCGTCTGCAAGTCAGATGGATATCACAATCAGCGAAAACATTCAAGGTACACCACCTGCACAGAAAGATGTTAAGACACCAGTTATCGAACAAATATCTATCATAAGTGAATCGCGTGAAACTAAACCGAAAGAAATCAGCTTAACTCCATTGGTACGCCAGCCATTAGAATACGTTTCAGTTGCTGTCAATGTACGAAAACGCTCTTCATCTCGACGCAAAAAGGCTTATAATGAACGCTCTGATTCACCTGTAACTCATATTGTCGGCAGTCCAAAAGTCACCTACTCGAACAGACACAATTCAGGACGTAGACGTAAGGAAAACCGGCCAGCTGATGTTTGGGTCGGCAATACAAAGATATTCTACAACAGAAGTATACAGTCACCGACTCCAAGTCAGGACAGAAGTAATACTGACGGTTACAAATACGAACACGCCTTAGAATATAAACCAAGTCCGGCATCTCAAGAATTGCACCGATTGAAAACCTTAGAAAGAACCTACGCTGATGTCCTGAGGAAATCCGACAGCAAACCACCTCATTGGAGAAGGCAAAATTAAACAACAAACAATCATCAGTCCTCCATTTTTCTGTATTATTTTATCTTTCATCCTTAACCCATTTCATTTATCGTATCTTCATTGTATGTATAAAATGTATAATTTTTTCGTTTTTTTTACTAGACACGCCTCTTGTTTTTATTTGTTATAAATGTATGTAAGTGTATAATTTTATATATGTATAACTTTTAACAGTAATTGACTTAAATCGTAAAATTTAGACAAACGTCAGGGTTTATGCCTTCTTAAACTCTATTAAGAACAAAAAGAGATTTGATAGTGACTGTGCCAATCTATTATTATTAACTTAGTAAGCATAACTAAAGTCGTCTTATTCCATAATTGCCCTCTTTCATTGCCCTAACAGGAGTGAATTTTATGGAATCAGTTGTTTTTGGTTAAATTGATCCATATATCCGAAAATTATCAATATCGACATCAAACTTAACCAGAGAAAACTATAAGGGAGTGAATGAAGTAAATAAATAAAATCATTCAGTATAAAAATAAGTATTCCTGTTTTATTTTGTTTTGTGAAAATGTTGCACATTCAGAATCAGTTTTTAGAGTAAGAAATTTTTATTAAATGATAATTTGAAGATGATTTGTGATTAAATATTATAAAGTAATAAAGTAAATGAAAAATAATAATGTTTTTTTTTTATTTTGATCGTATAATAAGCAAAAATCAGCGCGAAGAGCGTTGATGCTTAAAGCTATCAGAACAATTTTTTTGTTACATTCTTGTGATGGAATATTAAAGAATTATCAAATTACTTTAAAACTTCAGTGTGGTTCAAAAGAGCGTGATAGTCACTCCTGGCGTTATAGCCTTTTTTTTATATTTCGAGAATAACATTCTTTATCGATATCTACTACTAATACTACAACAAATGTACCACACTGTTAAGTCAAGACACTCAACTGGTAATTTATTTAGTTAAAAAAACACCTATAAAGGATTTTTTTATCCTAATCTGTAATAGTATACAGGCTGTCCGCGATATACAAAGCATGCTTTTAAGGGATGATAGCTACAACGATTTAGAAACAAAAACATATAATACACCTTGGGTCTATCTGTAAGCGTAAACGAGAAAAAAATTATTTCTAAAAAACCTTATTTGGTCAAACTGTACAAGAAAACTCATCCATATTGCTTCTTAAATAACCAAAAGACCATATCAAAAATTTAGGGTTGAAAATAACTGAAAACAGCGATGAAAACGAATTATTTCATACTTTGAAATTGAAGCGTGGTGTCATTTCTCTTCCATCACACTGTACTCGTATTCATTAGAAGCGCAGATGCAAGCCAAGCATCATCTGTTTATACGACCTTGAACTTGTATCGTACGAAGTCAATGGCCATACGTTTTAAAATAAAGGTACCTTTGCGTTTTTTTTAATAATGTTATGACAATAAAATCGATGTTATGTTGAAGTTAGAGTGAAAAGGGCGTATTTAATAGCAGCCTCCCATCGGTAAATAAAAATTTAAGTTGAGGGAAAGTCGCATTGAACGAAAATAATGTAATTATTGCAATTATGTTATGGCGCTTTAAGCTCTTTCGTAAAAGCTACTCCTACTACAAAATTGAGTTCTTTTCTTTTATTTGTGATAAATTGGTGGTCCTAAAAAGGACTTTTTTGAAAGACAGGAGAAAATGTATTACAGGAAAGGCTGGATGTGTTGCCACACACGCCTGTAATCGTCGGGTAAATCTTGCACTGATCAGCTGCCGGTGTACAGTATGCATCGAAGTTTGTGACATGAGAAATAATTTTTTTTCTCGTTTACGCTTACAGATAGACCCAAGGTGTATTATATGTTTTTGGTTCTAAATCGTTGTAGCTATCATCCCTTAAAAGCATGCTTTGTATTTCGCGGACACCCTGTATATTCAAAACTATAATAGTTACTAAAGGTATAAGAACACATTCCTACCTTAGTACGGCACAAGTTGCACGGCGTACCTAATGGTGGACCCATACCAAAGCAACATGGAGGAACTTATGTTTCTGTTGTCCAATTGCTTCTTATTGCCGCAACAAAAACTAAATACTCCGCTGTATTCCATGTTTCCATTATAAGCGGCAAACATCAAAGAAGAAGAAGGAACACTTGTAAACCAAGTGGTGTTTCGTCAATTTGTTGCTGTGGTGTGGACAGGTTGTCACTTGTAACTATATTGTATTTTAAGAGGAATAATGTGTCATTAACTTTGTTAATTGGGTCATACCGAAATTTCGAGTGTTTATGAAATCCAACAAACCAAAAATACACATGTATAAATACGAAGGTAGATGCATGGACAAAATTAAGTGATATTTCTGGAGGAAAGGAAACACACGTAAAAAGAAAAATGAAAAATTTGATGGCGCAGTTCTTTAGAGAAAGAAAAAATATGGTAGTTCCAAAACGTCTAGGGTTGGGGCAAATTTTGTGTCAAAATGGTTTGCATAAAACAACATAGGTTTAATAGCTGTAATCCGCTATAGTGATTTCTTTCTCGGAGACAGTAAATGTAGGAAAATCAGGAAATGTAAATAATATGTAAAGTATGACTATATGAGCAAATGTTATTCAGATAAGGAACTGCCATGCTTAAAAAAATTCACTATTTTTGATAGGTTTAGTTTTTTGTTAGTGTTAAATGTCAATTTCCGATTTAAAACTTTACTCGACATGCTATTTTTACAATTACATAAGCGAAATTTTGAAGATGAGAAACAGCAAGTGTCACATGAGAGCGGCGGAGATAGGCCAACAGGCCGTACAGAATAAACTATTGAAAATGTTTGAGAAATTATGAACGCAGCAGCAACAACATTTTTGCGAACAGTCATACATTAAGTTCCCGTATCACATGGTACATACAGTCCAATTTTAATGAGAAACATTATTTTATTTCCTTATAAGATGCAGACGTGTCATGAACATTGACATTTATTGAACAACGATGACCATTTGACATTTTTTACAGATGAGGAGTGGTTTTATTTGTCAGCGTATATCAATTCACAAAACATAACAATGTGGAATACTGAAATCCGTGACATATTTCGTAAGTCTTCGTTGCATCTTCAGGAAGTTAGAGTGTGAATTGGTATTTCTCGCCGACCATTGATACCTGTAATCGCTGAGAGAACCATCAAAGGTCCAAAGGTATCTAGATATCAACATCTTAGAACCCTACATAGACGAACTTCACGAAGACGAGCTGCAACAGGGATATTTCCAACAAGATGGTGCCACTTGTCACACGACTCCCCAATCTACCGCTTATTGACGACAATTGTTTGGCGATCGTCTGGCCAGTGTACGTTGTGAACCTGGATTTCCGGCAAGATCACCAAATTTAACTATCTGAGATTACTACTTTGTGTTTCCAATTTGAAAAACATTATTTTTGAAATACCACACTTTTTGCGGTGCAAAAGCAAATAATTGAAGAATGTGTTAATATTACGCCCAAAATGCTCCAGAACACATTTGAAAATATGAAGAGTCGTGTAAATTTGTCCTTTTATGAAAATTCAATTTTCCACGTCTCACCTTCAACAAATTGAAAATAAACCATAAATAAGCTCATAGATACAAAACATTACATTTCAAATAACTCTGAGCTCGATGAAATAAGTATTGTTATGATTTATTTGACAAGCTAATCAGCTTACATAACCAATATAATTTAAACTATTACTGGCGATGAATTAAAGACATACAGTATGTTCAAAATTCCAAAGCAACCTTTTATTTAAATAACTTAGATAAAGGAAAATGCTCTGAATAAGAAATATTGCAAATAATTTGTAAGTGGCGTTCGTAAAATTTCAGCGCTATATTCGAGGGCGATGAACGGGGTTCGTTTGCATCGCTATAATTACCTGGGACATGCCTTCAGTAGGAGATAGAGAGACATTTTCTAAATAAAAAATGTAGTAAATAATTCGTAAAGCACGTATGTAAAATTTCAGGGCGATATTCGAAGAGGCGGCATTTTGGATATGGGATATAAAGAGAATGCTGTGAATTATTGGAAGAGTGGGAAAAAGAAGCGACTCTTCCTAGAGTTGGTGCAAAAGAAGTTTAGAAAGGTAAACTCTCTACGACAACTGTATCGATGGGAGGCAATCTAGAAAAAGGTGGAACAGACAGAGAAACATTAACAGCAAAATCTCAATTCGTGCTGGAAAAAGTCGAGGAAATGCAACTTGCATTATTTTTCATTCCATATTACTATAACCAGCCTTAGCATAAGACGATGGCGCTTAAGTGCAATACCCTGTATATACCGCATTCACCTGTGACAGATCTTTCGAATAGGTACAACTTTTGCATTTATTATTAATTATTTCCATTCAAGAATTAAATCAAAAAGATTGGAAATCCGCGAATTTTCGAAGGGGTGTTTTACCCTTTGAGGTACCTACCAAGTTTCATTAAGATCTGAATTTGACACCGGGGAACCTTTCCTTGTTAGTTATTTAGGTATTCGTAATAACATGCTATTTATTATGTTAATATGAATACTATATAGGCTGTCCAAAGTTATCGGTGCACTATTACTATCTTAGTTATTTCTGTAGCTACGATTTTAGTTAAATGAGCAAATTATTAGTGTTTTTAACGATGATTACTATGGTGTTCATGAACAAACAATTGAATAACGCATTCCCGAGAAATTTATAATTCTTTTAAATGGAAACGCCTGTATATTTGTACATATTTTCAATGGGCATAATACATATTTTGAACAAAAAATATGCAGTACATAACTATTTCTTAGCGTAAAAATAAACAAATGAGAAGCGATCAAAGTTTAAAAAAATTGTTAACATGTATATTCTACGTAGGTGATGGAAAATCATAATATAATATTACGTTAACAGTAGAATAAAAACAACAAACACAATAATCACATAAATTTCCTTTTGCATGGCAAAATTTTGCCTAACTTGATAAATGTTCGAAAACCTGGCCGTGGTATTCAATGCATTTCTCGACTCTCGCGATAACGCTTTGTGAGGCTTTTCTAATAAGTCGACCAGAAATATTATTTAACATTTGCCTAATACTATTTTCAAGTTCCATCATATTTTGACGTCGCTGCTTGTAAACCTCTTTTTTCACTAAACCCCGAAGATGAAAATTGAGAGGTGTCAAGTCAGGAGAGCGTGCAGGCCAGAGAATAAGTGCGTTGGTTCCTATCCATTTTTGATTAAACGTATTGTTTGACAAATTGATAGTATTAGTGAAATTATGGGTCGGTGCACCATCCTGTTGAAAATAAATATGGAACCTATCAAGCAGTGGCATATCCTCTAAAAGATCACCCAGAAGTTCTGTTTATAACCCATAGCGGTCTCCAATTAAGGTACCATGATAGAAAAGTGGACCTACAACCTGCTACCCATTTATGCGCACCACACATTTAAACTAAACAGGTGGTGGAGATTGCGCGAGTTCTCAGATTGATTTTGTCTTCTTTCATAATATTGATTTTTCTTGTCGAATTTGAAAAGTTAGATTCATCAGACAATAGAATGTAACTAAAGTTATCTGAACGTCCATTACAAGAATTTCTCAACCGATTTTCAACTAATTTTGTTTCTGCATCGCCGGAAAGTGAAGTCTGAATGTTCTGGCTCTTATACGGCTGCAACTAGTGCTTTTTTACAATAGCGTACACTGTACTCTTTTGCAAATCTAATTATCTGGTGCAACTTGGTATGGATTTTTCTGGATTAGTTTCAAAAAAAGCGAACACCCTTACTTCTCTTTCTTCGTCTATTATAAAATTCTTTTTCTTTCTTCGTCTCCTAAATGTATCTTCATTACTTCGAAATTTTCTGTACAATCTTTGAAAATAGAACTGGTTTGGTCACTGACGATTCACATATTATGTATTTTCATAATAAACGAAGCGCGTTAGCGACGTTGTTTTTAATAATGACCGTTGTTGTTTTGGGGAATTAATGATTATAATTATAAGAACACAACAGAACACAAAATCAAATAACCAACTATTCTTAATAAACAATTTTAATAACTAACCATGCCAAAACAACTTAAACCTTGAGCGTTTTTGACAATGTAAATGAGCATATTACACGCTTGTTTTGGCTAAAAGCGAAAGAAGCCTACTATTAATAATGTGTCTTTGACAACTAAAATCAAATACAACTGCTTTATTATTCGCAAAAAAAGCCACGCAATGCGTTATCGCGAGAACCGACAAAAAAAACACGACAATATCTTCCAATATTTATTAAGTTAGTGAAAATTTTGTAATACAAAACGGAAATTATTTGATTATTGTGTTTGCTGTTTTTCTTCTACTGTTAACGTAATATTTTATTATGATTTTCCATCAGCTATATACATGTTAACAAATTTTTTAAACTTTAAACGCTTCTCATTTGTTCATTTTTACGTTAAGAATAGTAATGTACTACATATTTTTTGTTCAAAATATTATGCTCCTCGAAAATATGTTCAAATATAGGTACAGGCGTTCCCATTTAAAAAAATTATAATTTTCAAAATTTCTCGCGAATGCGTTATTCACTTGTTTGGTCATAAACACCATAGTAATCAGCGTATAATAATGTGCTCATTTCACTAAAATCGTAGCTACAGAAATAACTAAGATAGCAGTTAGTGCACCGATAACTTTGGACACGGTGTATAGTGCTAAGTATGTAGGTGTATGTAGTATACAGGGTGTCCGCGGTATACAAAGCATAGCTATAACGATTTAGAAACAAAAACATTTAATACACCATGGGTCTATCTGTAAGCGGTAAGCGAGAAAAAAAATTATTTCTAAAAATCCTTATTTGGTCAAACTGTACAAAAAAACTCATCCATATTGCTTCTTAAATAACCAAAATCCATGTCAAAAATTCAGAGTTGAAAATAACTGAAAACAACGACAAAAACGAATTATTTAAGACATTGAAACTGAAGACTGGTGTCATTTCTCTTACGCTATACTGTACACGTCTCAATAGAATTACATCTGTATCATAGTTGCAAGCGATGCATCATATGTTTATACGACCTTGAACTACATTAGATCATTGTATCGTGCGAAGTCAATGGCGATACATTTTAAAAATATCCGAAAGTAGGAAAGAGGTACCTTTGCGTTTTTTTTAATAATGTTATGACAATAAAATCGATGTTATGTTAAAGTTACAGTGAAAATGGCGTGTTTAATAGCAGCTTTCGATCGGTAAATGAAAATTTAAGCTGAGGGAAAGTCGCATTAAATGAAAACAATGTAATAATAGTCTTATTATCTAGATAGTTTCTTCCACTTGTTAGGTCAATGATAACACTTGCAATTCGAACAAAAGTCAAATTTATTCCAAAACCTTTACAATATATATAATCTGGTTTTCGTAACAACTTCCTAATAATAGTGGAATTATGTTAGGGCGCTTTAAGCTCTTTCCTTTATGAAAGAGCTTAAAGCACAAAATTTAGTTGTTTTTGTTTATTTGTGATAAATTGGTGGTCCTAAAAAGGACCTTTTTGAGAGACAGGAGAAAATGTATTACAGGAAAGGCTCGATGTGTTGCCCATTTTCCAAGAACACACGCCTGTAATAATCGCCGGGTAAATCCTGCACTGATCGGCTGGCACTGTACAGTACGCGTCGAAGTTTGTGACATGAGAAATATTTTTTTCTCGTTTACGCTTACAGATAGACCCAAGGTGTATTATATGTTTTTGTTTCTAAATCGTTGTAGCTATCATCCCTTAAACGCATGCGTTGTATATCGCGGACACCCTGCATGTATAGGTATTTCGAGCATATTATGAATTAGTAGTTTCTGCGTGCAGTTAATGGATGTGACTTTGTTGCGTCGGGATTAGAATCTTTCTGATTCCAATTATTCTATAATTGCAACGCTTTCCGAATTCTCGGATCAAAGCACTACACATCACACACACAACATATTGCTGCAGAAAATGGAAACTCGCAGTTAATACTACAATAGTGTTTATTGCTCAATAATATCAGCGAATCATAAAAGTATCAAATAATTAGTAATTTTACTATCGCGAGATAAATATCTACAATACCATATGTAAGTATAGGCATTTATAAAAATGCGTTGCAGTTGACTCGTGCTTATTATTTAAGTCCTAGTGTTATATTCATAAAAGATTTATAAGCTACAGATTATGGATAATAACGAAATAATATTAGAAGTTGAAGACGAACAAATAAAGTGCGAAAAATCAATTTTAATGCAGAATAGTGACTATTTCAAAGTTATGTTTGAGAGCGATTTCATGGAAAGACATCAAAGTATTATAAATTTACAAGTAAGCTAAGAGCTAATAAATAAAATAGTTCACATCTTTAAGCTAATTTTTAGGGCGTTAGTTTCAAATCGTTGAGCACAGTTATAACGTTACTATGTAATAAAGACCATTTTGTTGAAGAGGAAGATTTATTATCAGTATTAGAGACAGTTTGCATGCTACAATTCGATAAAATTCGGCCTATGTGTATCGACAGAGTTACTAAAATAATACATGTAAGGAATTGTTTGGAAATATGGAATGTAGCAGAATTGTTGGATTTACAAGTATTGCATAGGAAAGCAAAAAATCTATTACTAACTGAATTCGATCAGATAAGAGATACACACATCCTGAACTTCAATCTGGTCCAATTACATGATTACTTAGCGAATGTCTGTTTATGGGTAAATAACGAAATTGATATTTTTACGACCTGTATGAAATGGTATGACAATTCGTATCACAAGTTACCTGCACTTGGTCTATCTGATGAAACCAAATTATGTTTTTATTTTTTAACGTTTATGGACTTTAATAGATTATCAAACCAGAATGTACAAGAGATTAGAACGCATCCTAGAATAAACAGTAAGGACGAGATTGTAAGGGTTTTAACTAATATCCTGAATGATAGATATCGTGAAGCAACATTGAAGTATAAACTACCGTTTGCTAAAGAATTGATTTTACTAAATTGCAGAAGACGAGTTAAAAATAATTTTCCTTGCATGTTGCTGGATAGAGTGATTTCACCAATATCATGTAAGTATCGATTCACTTTTTTTCATTATGAATGATTAAGTTTGAGCTTGAGTTGAACAACTGTTAGCTCATTAAAACTATACAAGAATCTAAAATACTGACCAATGCAAACAAGTTAAAATGTATTCACCAATTCTGCAGTATACTTGGAATGAGTAGTTTCATAACTATTACTACAAACTGTTAATATAAATAATAAAAAATTCTGAAGCTAGGAGCCAACCAGAGCAACCATTCTTTAGTTAATAAATAACAATATCACCCAGATAGACAATTATTTTCTCCGTACAGGTAAAATTATTAATTTTTTGTGTGATGACACAGATGAGTTACAGATAGCTCATTAGCATATTAGTATGCTCAACGGAGTATACAGGGCGTCCCAGCAATAAAAAGACGGATAGTGAATATGTAACGTCCGAACAGGATCACACCTAAATATACCACAATAACGAAGAAATAAAAATTTATAAATTTATTAATTTTCGTAAAAAAATTTTATATTAGAAAATTATATTACGGACCTCACTGAATGTATGTTTATGCGTATTCATAAACCAACAGCCAAACTATTGGCTTCGGCAACTGTAGTAGCTCAACTAATATCAATAACGCACCTAGATGATCGATTGCTTTCTACAAAGCTGGCTAATTTTTTCGGTGAAAGAGAACAAATGGTGCTGTTTTTCCAAACAATAGGATTCATTGCGCTTAAATTTGCAGTTTATAATAGCTGATTCTAATAATTGTGGCCTTTTTACAGTAAATATTAAACTATTTACTTATTTTTTATCTTGCATTGTTAAAAATTAAACAAAAATTTATCTCGAAATTAATTTTAATAGCTGCTGGAAAAAAATCAATTAATGATTTGATCTTTATTATGGAGTATTGTTAGTAGTTACTTTTTAGTAACCTCGTATAGAGACGTGCATTTTTCTTTTCTTAGAAGTAAACTGGTGATACATGCCTGTATGCAGTCTTTGTTCGCCTTGTATCACGCTCGTCCAGGCCCGGCGTAAGGCCAATTGTATTCTTTACTATTTTTTTCTGCAGTTTGCGTACGAATAGTGTTATTATTTTTATTATTAAAACACCTGTATAGCACTTATTACTATAGCTTTATTGGATATCATTAGTAGATTACATTGACTTGTCTAACTCTACTGTCACTAACTACCTATATACTATGTATGTATATGTCAAATGTCCTAATGTAACAAATAGAGACTTCATATTTTGGATTTACTTTTTCTAGCATTCTAGCTTGCGATTGCTGCTACTCCGTCTTTTATAGCTGGGACACCCTGTATAGAGCAGTGGATATTGCACTCGCTTTATAGTCCGGCGCTACTAGTGGTCGAATTACCATTGCAGAAAGATTTGCCGAACAGGCGAACCGCGATCAAGGAAAAACTAGTAGAAGTCAAAGTAGAAATAATACAATAGACCCAGTGGGCCGCAATGCTAGAGGCATAGACCATAACAAGACCCGTCCTATCTTGAGAGAAATCAAATCAATATCAGTGTGCCTCGCTCATTTTGCAAATATTGGTATTCAAACATATTCCTAAATTGAACTGTATTAGAAGATTATGTTTGAAAATATTAGACTCAATGGATGGAAATAAATGTTTATCGTAAATTTAAAGTTAATTCAACCAATACAAATATAACAATGAATGATTAAATTGTTTCTTGCCGGAAACAATCTAATCATAATCTTAATCATATTATCATAGATGATGAAGTGTATGAATAAGTACAGTATCAAATTAATCATGATAGAATCATATCTACAGTTTAGTCCATCAGTCATTAAGATAACTAAATTTTCGAGCTTGCGGAAAGTGGCCAAAACTGAAACTCTACGTGAATATAAAGCGTACCTATATACATATCTATATAAATACCGAGGAACACATAAGAAGGGACCCAAAACAGTTCTCGCAATTTATTCACTTGAAAAAAGGAAAGTCTAGACTTTCCACTCAAATGATATCGGGATCTAAATTGCTTACCAACCCCGTAGATACAGTGCAATCATTTGCTGAATCTGTTTCAAGTATTTATCTGC
Organism: Popillia japonica; assembly: GCA_004785975.1. Lineage (NCBI taxonomy): Eukaryota > Metazoa > Arthropoda > Insecta > Coleoptera > Scarabaeidae > Popillia > Popillia japonica. Next base: position 20,034 of record ML217539.1, read on the forward strand.
TATAATGGATTCGTTTCAAATACTTTCACAGCTACATCAGGAGTCCCGCAAGCGTAAAATCTATATTATTCAATATTTACATTAACGATCTGTTATAATATATCCCAAGCTGACTTCATCGCCTAATTGTGATGTACCTACTGCATATAACAATCTAGCTATACTTATTGTTAGTTCACAATTGGCGCACGGAGATCCGACGTAATATTAACAAATGTGCAGTTGTACGCTATACAAGGTGTAAATAACCTCCTACTTATTCATATACTGTAGAACATGTCAGTATCGCAATGCAACTTAAAATCAGAGAACTTGGAATATAATTCGATGATCGTCTTTTGTTTACTCAACATATGTATGTATATGTAGAAACTGTATGTAACTCCGCATTTCGTAATCTTAGGTTTCTAATAAGGTCATGCGCAAATTTTGTGGACGTTACAGCTCTTAAATTGCTTTTCTACAGGATTGTGCCAGCGAAACTAGAATATGCTTCAGTAGTTTGCTATCCCATATACACATACCAGCAGCTGGAATTAGAGAGGGTACAGAAGAGCTTCTTAGAATACATTTCTTTTAAAGTTACTGGTGTGTATCCTTCTCACTGAGAGGATTATGATATCCGTAACGTGGAGTCACTAACATATCGTAGAGACGTTGCCAGCTCCAACTTTCCAATTAAGCTGATCAATAATAAGGTCGATTCTCCGTCTTTGGTCAGTCAAGTCGACTTCCTCGTAGCTAGAGCCGGAGCACGATACCACAGTATAACCAGTATCGACATTTGTGTCGGCACCTTTGATCTTTTATGTATATTTTTGAATATACATAAAAGTATACAGTGAAGTTAGGGGCATCTTAAGAGGATCACCAAATCAATAAAATTGAATGTATGCGAAACTGCGAAAATGGTAATTATTTTGATAATTGAAAAAGTAACGTTGAATTGTAAAAAGGAAATGTAACCATCGCCGGCTTACTTTTATTTCCAGAGTAGGTCGGAATAAAATACACACCGTCTCCTTAACAACACTTTATTCTATATCTAACTTCATCGTAGTGATATCTAAAAGTAACTAAATGCTACCAACTGTAAATAATACCCTTGTTTATACAATATAATTATTTATTCAATTTAATTGGAAGGTTTAACGGAAGTTAAGCGCAGAAGTTGTAATATTAAAAGTATGTTATTACATGCATATTGAAGCTAAAAAGGTTTAGTAATAAGATACATAAAACAAACTAAATTACGAAAAGTTTGTACCTCGCTGACTACACTTATTCCTGTGTTCCTATACTATATACATACACGTTATGCACTACACTATTTACATATATATACAAAAATGGTATAACATATACCGAACACTTCTCTATCAAACAGCACGATAAATAATTATGAGCGTTAAATTCTTCTCAAAACACAAAATATAAACAATCCGCCATACTGTTAAGATGAACTATTCGCTTCTGCGCACAAAAACCGATGCAATGAAAATTGGTCAAATGTCCATACTTGTTATACTGTGACGATACTATAGAGTAAGTTTAAAATCGGAATACACCAGCGCAGAAACCAATACATGTACTAAAAAGAAAGGTAACGATAAATGTGAGAATGATAGATACAGAATTCCCGTATATAGACATAACTGAAAATGTTGATCAGACGCCATTTGTTACATGTCAATTGCGATTCGGTGGCTTGGTGTGTTTGTCTTCAATTATTTTGTTTCTATTTATATCTTTTTTATTTATTTCTGCTTAAAAACAGTTTTTGTTAAAACTTTAGCGTATATTATTCATATTTTGCTGTTACATGTGTTTTATTGTTTTTTTTTTTGTTAAGCGTTTGTTCAGTCGATTTTTTCGGGAAGGTAGGTAGAGTCCGTGCATTATTTCATGAGACCGACTCAGTAACCAGCTTTCGTATTAAAAAGAGAGGTAAATATGGTAAGAGAGAGATAAACATACAATATGATCGTCCTAAAAATATCCTTATTCTTTTGTAGTTTAATATTTTCTCGTAGTGGCGCTTATAGCATTCTTCTAGCGTCAAGCGCGTTAGTTGCTACTTGGTTGCTACACTACATACGTGTCACTACCACCTACCACTTTGTTATTGTTTGGCCATTTAGTTCGTTTGGGTGTGTTTCAGTGTTTCTCTTCTTATTATTATAGAATTTGCATTTTCTTTATTTTTGTGAATTTACAAATATTTGTATGAATTTAATAAAATTTTATTTACATATGCTGTTTTGTTTTATAATCGTGCTGGATTTTCAGACAGATTAATATATTTATGTAGATAGCTACATAAATAGTTTATTCCAAAACTGAGCACCAAAGAAATATGTCGAACAAAACAGTGAACATATGTATGTATATGAATTAAATAAGAAATCCAAACAAGCTAATTAATAAATACAAATAATACCTTTAACTATTAGAGACAAGTCATGTACGCTATAAATATTATAGTTTTAGTTAACATAATGTTAACTACAACGAAGAGAACCTTAGTCGATAGATAGTGGTTGAATATCATGTAACTGATACAAACTTGTTATTCACATTATTTTAGACACATTTCCTTTAACAATTATTTTCTCACAGGTTATTTACTATCTTTAATTAATCTGCAAGCAGTGCTTTATATGTTCGTAACGTGTACACGTTAGTAATATATTTTCTTTGTAATTACATTAAAACCAATTTCATCTTAACCCTACTTTATTAATAACCATACACACGATATGTCTTAATACTGACGTTAGGCGAAACATTTGAAATTTGCCGCCACACCCAATATTTTTAGAACTATCTATAGTGTATGACATCAGCAACTTCGCGCAGATCGGTCTCATGAGATAATGCACGGACTCTACTTACATATATCGGTGGCCATATTGCTCGCGCAGCTTAGTCTATTCCGCTTTTTAACTTACACTAATAACAGTTTTTGTATTGCCAGAGCAAAGACAAATACTCTTGCAAAAGCACCATTAACACATATGGCAACAAATGCTAACAAGCTTTGTGAGGACTTTTTCGTATGTTATTAATAGGCAGTAATTAAATATTAACAATTGTTTGTAGTGACCTATTACGTACAAAATGCAACATATAATTCCGTTCCTAATAGTGTCGTTTTCTTTCTTAGATAAGTTGCATAGTTTCTTTCTTTTATATGCACTATATTAATTAATTTGTACGATTATCCTGTAAATAGATGCAAATCTATTTGGTAATAGACTATTATTATTATTACATTGTGAAAAAAAATACACGAATATTTCTTATTTTGATTAAAAAGTATCAAGGCCAGATTGGCCTGTCGGGATAATCGGGAATTTCCCAAGAGGCCGCTGAGCCTTTTCAATACGATTCTGAAAACAATTGTTAATATTTAATCCATTTTCTTTACTCGATGTGGCCGAGCAATATCAGTATATAAGCACAGATCTACATATGTACATGTACGACCAAAGGATCTGAAAGCCTCATCCGAATATCTTCAGGTTATTGAGGCTAGTTTCCCTCTAGCTTCGAACACTCGAAAGATATTTTACTGTGTTCGTCCATATTTTAAGTTACTGGTGGCATTCCAAGCGTGTAATTAGAGTAAATCAAATTGCTGGGCGTAATAAATAAGTGTCTTATTCCTTCGCTTGGTAATCAAGGATGAAAATGTGTGTTAATGCCTTCAAGGATTATTGCTCGCTTTTACACACAAGAGCGACTAATCCTCTTAAAATTTGAAAAACACAGCGCGCCGTAATACTTCTTTGGTTATTCTAAACAGAACTGAAACATTTTCACACGATTGTGTAAGTGTCAATTACCTTTTTGTCATGTTAAAAATATCTGCTAATTCTTCTGAGCAATATATTTTCTTTCACGCGCTATAAAGAACTACTTATTTTATATTATTATCTCAAAATATCTGCGACCTTAGGATAATATGGCGAAATTCAAAGCAAATACTTATAGCTGTAATGATTTGCTTATGCACTACTACCATGGTTACTACAATATATGGAAAATGAATATATTTCGCCTGATGTAACGATATCGTGGGATGGAAAATGACAGCGGGATGCAGGTTGGCTGGCCTTGGTAGGCATGCACCATAAAATGAATGCTCTAGATATTATATACTCGATAACATATAAATCGTAAAACCAAGAAGAGATGGGAATTTTTTGACCAAACTGTGTTTAATTATTAGATTGATTAAATTAGCGGCATCGATTCTAGGAGATGGTCGATTTTCCCTTGAGGCACTGGGTGCCAAACAATCTGTAACTCATGCTGAAGAGCGGCTGCGGGGGGTGCAATAATTTACACAGTCTTCTCCCCCTAATATCCCAAACATGATCAATCAGCGAAAGATTCGGAGATTGGAGTAGCCATGGCAAGATATTAACCTCTGCAAAATGATCCACAGACCGGCATGCAATATAAAGAGGGGCATTATTTTACTAGAAAAGTTAGTCTTCCAATTGCCGAAGAAATGGAAGAATAAGGGGGGCTACCACCTCGTCCACATTTTACTTTGCGTTCATATTGCCTCGGACGAATACCAAACAATCACAAGCGAAAACGACAGAACACCGAACAATATCTCACAAAACATACACCTGACACGACTATTGAATACTGAAGAAACTGACAGATAAGCTTTTACCACTTGATCAATTTTTGCCACCTTATAGTAATTAAACCCATTTTGTTGTTGCAATTTATATGTTACAAAGTATATTTATTTTTGTATGTGTTCTTATGACCTTTTATGTAGGCACTATCTAAAATAAATCACTATAATTCGATTAAAGATTCGGTTCAATTTGATCTTTAGTCGAATTATAGTGTTTTAATTGACCTAGGAGTGGAAAAAAATATCAGGAAAATAAGATATATTTATTATGAAAAATTGGAACTGCATACTGTGAAGTGTAATTTAAAAATTTGGATCCTTTAAGCGTTAAAGTTGTATAAGATTTTAAGCATATTTTAAATATATTTAAAGCAAATGTCAAGTTGACTACGTACGACTTCTGATGCTTAACGATACCTTCATATTGTAGATGACAGCGATCAGTCCTTACAGTCTGCATTAAAGATAATAAACTGTCAATTTAGCAAGGATATTTTACTATTTGGTAAGTTTTTTCTCATGATAATTTACTAAGGCACTATTGCTTTATGGTCAAATTGCAAGAAATACTCGTGAATCTCGCAGAAATGTTATCATTATTTATTTACTTTGTAGACTACAAAAATTCTAATTTCAACAAAATATTAAACGATATAAATATACAGCTCAGAGGAATGGACAATTTGATTAACAGCCATGTCTTAGGATACAAAGAATTGATATTTCTTTTTGGAGAAATCAGAGGTAACTTTAATAAGTTTTGGGTGTACGATACCATCAAAGAACGATGGGAAAGGCCAACTCAGTAGGTATTTTGCATAATTTATTTCCAAAAACATCATACAAATTCCTACAATATTTATAGAGTACCATATGAAAGAAGACACTATGAGTCTTGCGTCGTAAATGGTAGGGTGTGGATTATAGGTGGTATTGGAAATTATACAAAAATACAAGATAATATGTTTTGGTACAATTACAAACAAGGTAAGTCAAAATCTAGATGAATATAAATTCCACATTTTTCAATTTTTTTTTTTGAATTTTGAGATGAATGGAGTCAACTGATACAATTGCCTTGCCGTAGTTTAAATATAAAATGCTGTGAATACAAAAATGAATTATTCCTACTTAATATTGATACCAAATATGGTTATCTTTATAATCTAGTGACTAATAGATGGAAAAAGTTAAAAATTCGACCTACTGATGCTATCGAGAAATGTTTGGCTGATAAATTTATGATCTCGTCTTACGAAGACTATATCTGTATAAAAGGTAAGTCCGTATTTTCAAATTGAAATGATTTGATATGGGAACTGTGATTTAGGTACCAGGTTTATAAAATTGAAAATAAACGAGGATAAAATGGAAGAAGTAAGTTGCACTGTATTGAAAGAGAACAATTCCAATTTTATCGAAGCAATTGTTTGCGGCGATTACGTTTATTCCATATATAAAAGGGATGAAATGCTTATTAATGGTATTGTTTTTGAGAGTTACAACATATTAAATAATACAAGCAGCGTTATTATAGAATCTGATTTTGAAGAATCTGGTATTAAGTTATGTGACAATATCTATACTTTCAATGAAAACACAAAACTATTTAACTTAAGTCATTACACTATGGTAGATAAAAATCTTTATATAAATGACTTTTCATTATAATTATTTTTTAATATATAGCACAATAAAAGTAATACAAATCTATATATTATCTGTTAATGACTTCTATACGTCATTATTATTTGTATCCTTCCTTTAAGGTTTTCGTGTTATCCACAATTTAAAATGATATTATTGAAGGGTTAGACGGCCCGAATTTCAATTATGAGGATTTCCCAATGCTGACCGCGTCGTGGTTTGTAATATACAGTAAAACCTGTATTAACGGCCACCTGTATATAACGGCCACCTGTTATAACAGCCAGATTTAACATTGCAAAGATCTACAATGTATTTCCATATATACAAACCTTGCAATAACGGCCGCCTTTACCAAACGGCCACGGCCAGACGATCCCAATATTTTATGGCATAAAAGCAATAGAAATTACCTCCCAATAACGGTCGTTGTCCGTATCGAAAATTTTAAAACTCACGTATTTGTTGTTCAGTCTAAAGAAGGTGACAGAATTTACTTGTGAGGGTTTATTGTTAGTTATAATGAAACACGATAGAATTATTTTACAACAGCAGCTGATTGTAGCAGTTTCCGAAAACGCCTGTTCATTTGATCAGTTAAAGTTTATCGTCGTGTTCGTGAAGTGTTTGAATATGTCGCTAAAAAGAAAACGTTCGTTACTGAAAGACAAAATTGATATTATCGAGGAGAGTGACAAGTATAATTTAAGTTCGCGGAAAAATTCGGAGTTGGAAAAACTCAAATTAACGATATCCTAAAAAACAAAAGTGATATTAAAAGGATGTATGAAGAAGCTATTAATTTGAATCAGAAACGGAAATTCCCTAAAACGGGTGGAGTAGCAGTGGATCAAATTGTGTATAAGTGGTTTTGCATGGTTAGAAATAAAAACATTCCCATATCTGGAGCATTGATTACACAAAAGACGCTAGAGACAGCAAGAAATTTAAACATTGAGAATTTTGCTGCTTTAAATGGTTGGTTGGAATGTTTCTGTCGAAGGCACAATATCACTTTTAAATCAATTTGTGGTGAGCCCGCTGATGTAAATTTGGAAGATATAGAAGCATGGAAATCTAAATTACCATTAATTTTAAAGAATTATTCCCCGAAGGATATATTTAATGTTGACGAAACAGGACTTTATTATCGCGCCATGCCAAATAAAACTTTTGCATAAAAATACGATAAATGCAATGGCAAAAAATTAACAAAACAACGGCTAACTATTTTATTCTGCGCAAATATGAAAGGCAACAAAGAAAACCCTTTAGTTATTGGAAAAAGTACAAATCCTCGGTGTTTTAAGGGAAATCATATCGACAAATTACCTTTAGAGTGGGTACATAACAAAAAAGCTTGGATGACATCAGATCTTATGACAAAATGGCTGTATCAGTTTGACATGAAATTGAAAAAAACAAAATCGAAAGGTGCTTCTATTTCTGGATAACAGAACAACAATACATCCTAAAGTTTTGCTAGAAAAAGTCAAATTGATTTTTTTACCTCCAAACACTACGTCGTATTGTCAGCCGTTAGATCGAGGCATAATTCACAATTTTAAGATGATATACCGCAGTTTTTTGATCAAAAGACTATTAACGTTTGTTGAGAGTGATTGTGATTTTGAAGATTCGGAAAGAGCATAAATCTAATAACTGCGCTAATATTGATTGCAGCCGCATGGAAACAGGTTTCTCGATCTACCATTACAAACTGTTTTTCCAAAGCTGGATTCGCAGACGTAGTTCAATCTAATGAAGATTTTTGCGAGGAGGACGAAATACCCATTTCTAAGCTATTTCCAAAAGTCGGCAGTGCAATGGCAAGTAAAGTTTTGCTTCCATTGACAATGATGAACCTACAGAGAATCCTGATTTTAGTATAGCAGAAATAATTGAAGAAAAAGCTCTCTGAACTTTTTAACGTACGACGTACCGTTTTTTAGTAAAAAAAAAACATTTTAATGCATATCCATTTATCATGCATACAAAAATATTTTTTTATTATAGCTGCATCATAATGTTGGTATCTCGAACGCATTTGCGTGCGAAAACGGGCCATTAAAACACCGGGGCGTTTTAAAGTCGCCTAGGCAACAACATATCGCGCCACAATAGCATCAATGTTTCGTCCACAGTGTGGTACTTCTTCTGTCATCCAAGCTAATAATTTATCATATTCTTTATAATATGCAATTTTTTATTTTTGTGGAATTAATTTTAATTCGGCTTGCTCAGCTAATCGTTCAACTTCCGAAGAAATCTCTCCACTCATATTGTCCATTCTAAATTCACAAAATTTGACATAAATGTCATAGCAACCAATCAACAAAAATTGCTAACCGTTTCTATGTTCATTATTAAAAATTAGAACCACACGCTACTTTGTAAAATGCGCCAATTCTTCTATTTTTTTTTGTTATTTTCGCATTGTAGTGCAGTATAATAATAGCGTATAATACGTATAATAAGCGTATAAGTGCCTTTAAAGCACGACGCGAAGCAGAGTGCTTTCTTATTAATTTTGTATGTGTCGAATTTGTTGAAGTTCCTTATCATGAATCGCTATACGACTGCCGAAATGACCGACATTCACTACATTTATGGACTTGCTGATGGCAATGCATTAGAAGCTAGGCGGTTGTATACTGAAAGATTTCCTTGCCGTATTGCTCCTGATAGAAAAACTTTCGAAAGTATACATCGGCGTCTTTATGAAACAGGTACATTAAGACGAAATGGAGGAGCAGGAAGGCCAAAGACAGCAAGAACGGTAGAGCTGGAAGAGGATGTGCTAGACATGATTGAAGAAGATCGAGGTACCTCTACTCGAAAAATTGCTGACGCTTTGGATGTAAGTAATGGGACTATTTGGCACATTCTGAAGGAAAATTTCTTGTATCCATTCCATATACAACGCGTTCAAGCACTTCTTCCTGCTGATTTTCCTACTCGCATTGCATTCTGTCAATGGCTTTTGCACAAAATGGTTCAAATCCTTCAATTCCTGATGATGATTCTGTTCACCGATGAAGCGAATTTTTCAAGAAATGCAATACGCAATTTCCATAATAACCACGTATGGTGTGACGAAACTCCACATGAAATTGTTGAAGATCATTTTCAACATCAGTTTTCTTCGAACGTTTGCCGATACGTCATAAATTTCCGCAATTTTTTCGATACGAATCTAGTCGAATCAGACAAACCTGTCATTCTCTGTTTCTTTCTAAAGTTCATGTTAGTCAAGTAGAACATATAATCGTGTGGCTTAGCTTGTAATGGATATCGGATGACGTATCGGCAAAGATCCAACGAAAGAACTGTATATATCCCAGCGAAATCGGAGAAGCCGAGATTTAAAAAAAAAATCGCAAGGGTAGGTATTGAAAAAGTCAATTTCTGGAAAAATTTGAAAAACTGAAAAATTGGGCTATTTATATATTTTTGGCCAAGAAAAACCGTTATATGCAGCATGGTTAATTACATATACAGGGTGTTTAAAAAAGATGCGGCAATATTAAAGGTGATTGCCCAGGTCATTTTATACAAAAAAGTTCCTATAAACATAGGTCCGCAAACGCTTCGTTACCGATCTACAGCGTGTTGAAGTTTAATTAAAAAAAAAAACAGAAAACATTAATTTTTCCAAAACGACTTGAGATATAATGAAATTTTATTCGTGTTAATAGCTGTGGGAGACACATACTTTGAAAACAACATGATGTTTTAGTCGTACCAATGGCGCGCGTATTGGCACGTTACAGCCTATTTTTCAAGAAAAAAATAGGACGCCGCTGATTTCACTAAAAATAAAAATATATTTTTATTCTTTGTTCAATTGGAAAGAAAAAAGCTCTCTGAACTTTTTATCGTACGACGTACTTACCGTTTTTTAGTAAAAAAAA
>SMLS01061020.1:0-31364 GCA_004785975.1 Popillia japonica
AAAATCGCTAAATATCTCTAAATTTGTGCGTTCAAAATTATGTGGTCTGAAACCGGCATTATATAGACTACTACGCACACAAACTAAATGAAACTGCGTCTTATAAAACAAAATATTCGGCCAGATGTAACAAAAGAGAGAGACACCAGAATGAACTTGTGCTGCTCCAAAGAAGGACGGTGATATAAAAAATTTAATTTTAAACTTTAGATATCAAAGACGGAAAAATAAATGTAAAGGAGACAAATGCGACATACAGGGTCAACTAGGTTGGTTTTCATTTCTCTAGTTGACCCTGTATGTCGCATTTGTCTCCTTTACATTTAATACACCTTCGGTCTATCTGTAAGCGTAAACGAGAAAAAAAATTATTTCTAAAAAACCTTATGCCAACCAAACTGTACAAGAAAACTCATCCATATTGCTTCTTAAATAACCAAAAAACCATATCAAAAATTTAGGGTTGAAAATAACTGAAAACAACGATGAAAACGAACTATTTCATACTTTGAAATTGAAGCGTGGTGTCATTTCTTTTCCACCACATTGTACTCGTATTCATTAGAAACGCAGATGCAAGCCAAGCATCATCTGTTTATACGACCTTGAACTTGTATCGTACGAAGTCAATGGCCATACGTTTTAAAATAAAGGTACCTTTGCGATTTTTTAAATAATGTTATGACAATAAAATCGATGTTATGTTGAAGTTAGAGTGAAAAGGGCGTATTTAATAGCAGCCTCCGATCGGTAAATGAAAATTTAAGTTGAGGGAAAGTCGCATTGAACGAAATCAATGTAATTATTGCAATTATGTTATGGCGCTTTAAGCTCTTTCGTAAAGGCTACTACAAAATTGAGTTCTTTTCTTTTATTTGTGATAAATTGGTGGTCCTAAAAAGGACTTTTTTGAGAGACAGGAGAAAATGTATTACAGGAAAGGCTCGATGTGTTGCAACACACGCCTGTAATCGTCGGGTAAATCTTGCACTGATCAGCTGCCGGTGTACAGTATGCATCGAAGTTTGTGACATGAGAAATATTTTTTTTTCTCGTTTACGCTTACAAATAGACCCAAGGTGTATTATATGTTTTTGGTTCTAAATCGTTGTAGCTATCATCCCTTAAAAGCATGATTTGTATTTCGCGGACACCCTGTATAGGGCAGATTTTGTATAACGTAAGTAACACTAATCTGCCCCTATTCTAAGATCTTGTGTTCTCTTTTAATAAACCGAGGTCTAAATTACAATTTTGTTCAATCAATTTTACACGTCATTGCCATTACTTGAATATCAATAAAAAACTAAAGAGTAATTTGCAAATTATTGTGTTACAGCTCTGTTCAATGAGACTACAACAACGCAGCCGTTACATGTTGATAACGGTAAATAAAATATTTTTCTTAGTGAGTTTGATTGGAGATATCGAAAGCGAATGCGAAGAACTATCTCAATATAATCTCGTTAAGTTAGGGTTCCAAAAATTAATAATAGATGGTAAGGTCTGAAAATGGAGCAAAGATGGAAGATGTAAAACTAAGGAGAAGGCGGAACAAAAGCAAGATCGATATAAAGGATCATCAAAAAAACTTACAGAAGACAAGATTAAAGGACAGTAAAGGACGTTGGCGACAAAAGCAATGAAACTGGTGAAGACAAAATACAATGGAAGTAATATATTAAAAGTCGCAACATGGAATGTTATAAGCAGAACTATGACCTGGATATTTTAGCGATTACAGAAACAAAAAAAAGGTAAGAAGAACTTTGATTTAGATGAAGGCCACTTCATGATATCTAGTGGAGTAAATGAGGAAAAAAGAGCCAAAGGAGGAGTCGCCTGCATACTTAAAACCAAATGGTGCAAATACGTAATAGGTTGGAACTGTATTTCATATAGAATTTTAAAAGTATCTGAGACTGTTGATGAATTGCCGGGGAAAGTAGTCATTCTCGGAGATTTGAACGGTAAAGTGGGCGTGCAAGACGATAGATCGAGAGGTGTTATCGGAAAGTATGGAGAAGCGATGCGAAATAACAATGGTATGAGAATAATAGACTTCTGCATTCAGAATAAGTTTGTAGCCATGAATAGATTGTTTCAGCACAGAGACGTACACAAGTATATTAGGAAAGTAAAAAGTAGAGGGGAAAGATCAATCATAGATTACATACTAGTCCAGACAAATAACAGGGAAGAAGTAAAGAACGTAAGAGTTAGAAGAGGTGCAGAGATCGGTAGTGACCACTACTTGCTGGAGGGCAGAATAAAACTGATGTTGGATATTATAGAAAATACTAAAGGAGATACAATAGAGCTATGAAAAAATGCACAAGAAGCAATAAAATCGTACAAGCTGGCCGACAAGAAAATAGCAAGACAGTAGACAAGAAACATTGTTATACCAGAAACATATACAAGACGAAGACGTGGAATGCATGTGGAGATAGTACAGGGATTCTTTAGTGAACGCAGCCAAGAAAGTGTGTGGGATAATCAAAATAAGAAAAAACAGAAACATAAAGCGAACTGCGTGGTGGACAGACGAAATTGGGTATGAGGTAAAACTCAAAAAGAAAACGTTGGAGCAATATTTAAACGAGGGAACGCAGAAAAGATACGAAGACTACAAATAACAAAGAAAGAAAGTCAACGATATAGTTAGTTTGTGGCAGGAATGTGGCACTAAAATGGAAGAAGATTTCCACGCAATCCCAAAGTTATTCTGCAAAATCCTTAAAAATGCAAGGACGGGAAACAAACAAACCGGGACTAAACAGATTAAAGATAAAGAAGGTAATATACTTAGTGACGGGGACTAGATCATGGACAGATGGAGGCAGTACTTCGAGGAACTATTACTCATACATGAAGCGGAGGGCATTGAAACTGTTAAAAAGGGAAACAATTACCCTCAAGACCAAAGTGGAGATGAAATACTGGCAGAAGATGTTGTAGAAGCTTTGGGAATGCTTAAAAAAGGAAAGACAGCCGGCCATGACCGAATAACCGGTGAAATGCTGAAAAATATGGGTCCCAAAGGTATTGAAATACTGACAGCAATATATAACCAAGCTTGGAAGCAAGGAAAAGTGCAATTGGAGTGGAAAACTAGCATTATAGTACTGATTTTTAAGAAGACAACTGAACAACAAGAATAACACTGTTGAGCATACCGTCCAAGGTTTATGAACGCATTCTTCAAAAGAAATTAAAAAGCCAAACAAATAAATTCCTAGAGCAGTCGCAGAGTGGATTCAGAAAGGAGCGTAGTGTAAACGATCAAATTTTTACATTCAAACAAATCGCTAAAAAGTCCTTAGAAAGAAATATTGAATCATGCGAGGCTTTCATAGACCTGGAGAAAGCCTTTGATCGAATCCGGAGATCAAAAGTGCCAATAACTCTGGAAAAGAAAAATGTAGACAACAATCTGGTAGCCGTAATAATGAGCCTACATGAAGAGAGTAAGATGTATGTTAGAACTGACCACATGCAATCAGAAGAATTCCCAGTAACTAGTGGTCTAAGACAGGGAGGAGTATTAAGCCCAACACTTCTTAATTTGGTCCTGGATGACATGCTAAATCAATCTAGAGGGAAAATGACAAATCTGTACGTTGGATACCGTCACATGAGCCCCGTGTATCTGAGAGAATATGCCGTCGTGGATGATTTGGTAGTGTTTAGTAAAAATGAAAGGGGCCTGCAAAGAAATCTAGAAATCTGGAAACAACATGAAAATTAATGAGGAAGAACCAAAATAATGGTGACAGGTAGAGGCAGTTCGCAGGCAAACAGTATGCTCAACGGGAAAAACCTAGAACATGTCGACTCGTTTAAATACCTAGGAATATACATTAACAACAAAGGATGCCGCGACATAGAAATAAACACGAGATTGAAAAACGCGTCTAGACTATACCACACCTTAAGAAAGTCTTTCATAGGAAAAAGGGAAATCTCGGAGAAGACAAAGCTAACGGTATATAGAACTGTATTTTTGCCAACCCTCATGTACGGATGTGAAACTTGGGTCCTGACAACGAACATGAAGGGCAAACTCCAATCTATGGAGATGAAGTTTCTTCGAAAGATAGTTGTTAGAAGGGATCGGATAAGGAATACTGAGATAAGGAAACGTGTAAATGTGAAACGTCTACTAAAATTAGGTAATTGAAGGTCGTCAACTTAAATGGTTTGGACACCTAACCAGATTAGATAACGAGAGACTCGTTAAACAAGTATGGGAAGCAAGGAGGCACGAGAAGAAACTCAAGGGACGACCAAGGAAAACGTGCGACGGTAGTGTGGAAAAAATTTTGACGGACAGAGGGATCAGTTGGACGAAGGCAAGAAGTTTAGCGTAGAACAAAAAGAAGTGGAGAAGTTTTATTTATGGAAACTGAAAAATAGCAGAATGGACATAGACCCTACACTTTCGGGTGAAGGGGGTTTGATTATATACCTACTTATATGTATATAGGTATATATAATCTCGGTACAGTTCATACTTTGTTTGTCAGGTTATCATGATCACCTGACAAACAAGTAGTATTATGTAGTGCACTACATAATCTTCGTCGCCTCTATTATCTTGTTTCTATTTTACAGAGGAAAATTTGCATTCCATCACAAACATACTTACTGATATTGAGATTTATGATAAATAACGTTCTTACTAAATAATCTCGTAACAAAAGGTCGGTCAACGAAACCAATTTATACATATCGATTACATTATAATCATAGAAATGTTCTCTACAGACAATACTTTATAGTTGATCAGTAGGTATATAATACATGGAAAAAAAGAATTTTCTGTTTTTGTTTAGGTTACTTACGATTTATGATAGATACATGAACGAAATGTCGCCGTTGTTCTTTTCTTATTGATTTGACCATAACAGCCAATTATTTTATTAATCGATTACATTTAAAATAATCCCTAAACGAGATATTAGAAACAACTTATTATTATATGTTATGCAGGTTGTTAATTTCTCTTACCTGATTTTGGAAAACTGGTTACCCAAACATCGGTATCTCGAACTTCCATTTCATCGATTTCTTTCACATAATTTTTGAAACAGAGCGGCATTATCACACCTCTAAATTTAGTAACACCGGCCTTTAACGGTGTAACAAAATGTTTCAGTATTTCTTGCTCTTGATCCATATTTAAATCAAATGTATCCAATTGAATAAGTATAAAAAAATTATATATATAATTTTATTGATAGTTACCTACTGTTGCAAGTAACTAAAACAGAAAGCTACTGCGCAATTTATTGAAGACTACACTATGAACGTATCTGTAATTCTTCTTACGCACGTATGTATACACTACTGTGCAAAAAAACCAGCACCTTACAAAATTCATGATATTTTACTAAAAACACAATTATTCAAAGTGTGGAATATAATTTCGTACTGAATATGAAATCCTAATATGAGTTATTGTGAGAAATTTACTTACTAATTCTTAATTACAAAGGATAATAGTATTTTATAGTCTGCCTTTTTTTATAGATGGGAAATTGGGATATTTATCGACTAAAAACCCTTCTTTGTGCTCTTGCACTCTATACCGGAATCCGCTGCCGCATTTCTTCAGTGCTACGTTGGCAATGCTTTCTCGGATATGTGTTGCGAAGGACAATTTGGAGTCAAGCCAAACTCCCAGATATTTTATCGCCCGTTTTGGGATTAACGTGTGCCCCTGTAACTTAAACTAGATCCTCCCAATTTTACGTTTGGTGGTCAGAAGGACGGCTTCTGACTTCTCCGGTACTAGCTGAAGGTCCCTGGATTTCAACCAATTGGTGATTCTAAACAGGGCTAAATCTACCAAGCTCATCAAGGTCTGTTCGTTAATGGCTGTCACTATCAAGGTAACATCGTCGGCGAAACCAACCATTTGGACCGCCTGTAGCATTGGCATTTTAAGTAGGTCGTCGCACATGACATTCCATAATGTCGATCCTAACACTGATCCCTGGGGCACTCCACTGTTTATCTTGCAGCTAACGACGACTCCTACTTCAGCTATTATTTCTCTTTCCGAGAGGTATGACGCAATATGTTTTGGAGACGTTGTGTTACTCCTCTCTCCTGTGGGGCGTCCAAAATGCGCTACCAAGATGCGCTGTTGAAAGCGTTCTTTACGTCCAAAGTCACCATGGCGCAGAGTCTACGGTTCTGGTGGCCTGCAAAGTCAGCCGCAGCTTTTGCTTGCGCTACGGATAGCGTGTGTAGTTTATCTACATTCGCGAAATCCATACTGGTTATCTGCTAAGCCAACGGTGCGTTCGAGCTTGTCTTTTTGCCTGCCAATATGAGATGCTCATAGAGTTTTCCTTCGACATCGAGAAGGCAAATGGGGCGATATGAACTAGGCTCGCTTACGGGCTTGTTTCCTTTTCTAATTAACACAATTAGGGTCTGCCTGAAGCGACTCGTAGGAAGGAAAGTTTATAGCAGATAAAAGTATTCTAATAAAATCATCATACGAAAAGGTTTGGTATATTTCAAAAAATTAATTTGTGTTTTTGTTTTGTGTAAGTAAGTTTGTGATCGTGAAAGAATTGAAAAAAGTCACAAGATGCCACAAATATCTCTTGTGAACAGACATGAAATTATTGTGTTACACAAAGAAGGTTTTAATCAAGTCCAAATTGCAAAACGTGTTAAGTGTTTACGGTACAGAGCACAGTGTACAAAGTACTATTAACAATTCAATGAAACTGTTGCCAGTAGAATCTCTTTTGTAACCATGTCTACAGGCAACTGTGAAACCTGGGGGTGGTAATGTATTGGTTTGGGATGTGTTTCTGCAAACGGCGTTAGCGATCTCGAAAAAAGTAGATGGCAGATTAACTGCAGAAGCATACAAAAAATATTAGACCAGGCCATCCCTTCAGGAAGGCAAAAATTTTAGATATGAAAAATCACCCAACAATGAGAAGAAGCTGCGAGCAGTATTACAAGCCGAATGGGCCAAAATCCCCAATGAATTTATCCAGAAACTGCATGATAGCGCACAGAACAGGATCAACGACGTTATTAAATTTAAAGGTGACCACACAAAATACTAACATTCGCATTTAGAATATTAAAAATACTCATGTATTGTCATAAATGTATAACTAGCAATCGTACTAGATAGATAATAAAATTTTTACTGTCATTATAGGTCATTTATTTATAGTACCTCGCATTATTGTAGAAGATTTATAAGTGCTGGTTTCTTTTGCACAGTAATGTACTTACATGAAGAATATAAGTGAAACAAACATGATTGTAAGATACTAGAAGTAGAAAAACATGTTTTGATTTATTAGCATTCTCGATATTTAAAACATATAATAAAATATGAATTCATATGTATCATACAAAGGCAAAGACCGCAAGGAAAATATAAGTGATATTACTTGAATTACTGCACATTTTAATTTCAAATTAAAAGCTTCCCGCACATGTAAATGGGCTACATTCTAAATTTTCAATATTTGAAAGCGCACTTTGCGTTGCTCTCGTTTTCCATGTAGGTACATATTCGACTTCAAAGAATTGATCATAAAGTTTAGACTAATTACGACACTATCGAATTTCCACAATTAGCTACCTAATCGTTTAAAACCCATTTCTCGCCGTTAAGAGTGCGTTTTGTATTGTTTTCAAAATATTTGTGTCTGAAATTTGGAGAGCAAGTTAGCACATTCGCGGTTCTCCAGTTAGTTAACAGTATTATTCATCTGATTTGCATTATTTTGACTGTATTTAGTTATATGTATATCATTATTTATATTGAATTGTGTGTTTGATTTAATATTGGTTCTCGTATCCAACCCCCGGCCTTTTAAGTTGTTTTTGTATATTATAGTATAGTGTACACGCTCTAAACATCTTTTTACAGTTCTATAGATTTATATTATACCTTGTAGTATCCGTATTGTATCCTGAAAACTTCCTATATATAAAAATTGAAAAATCGTATTTAGATCGTCTATGGTATATTAAATATGTTATATGCGATGCTTATAGGCACATACATATACCATCTTTTTCAAATTAATTGCGAATCGAAGCGCGACAAGTTTTGGATCGATATGCAACTAAAACTACACGAATTTGCACACATAGCGATGCGTAATTCAGAATTTTCGTAGATAGTTTGTAATTATTATTTTATTGTGTAGTACTGTTTCGTAATTTTTTATAATTTAGAACAGATTCTATATAATTATAGTAAATTATAAAGTTATAGCAGTAATATTTCCTGAAGGTTTGAGAAAAAAAATAGATAATAGTAATACATATGTATATTCCACATGCGAAAGGTATTAGGTATTAGGTATTAGAAGCAGCGCGGCGCATGTAAGACAAGGATAGTAGTATTGTAGCGATAGATTCTCAAAGAGTGGCTGTTTTGTGTGTTCAATGCGTTATTTAATTTATATATATATTTATGTAGCTTTCATACTCACCGCAAAAGTGAGATTCTTCGATATAATGGTGCGCTCACATAGTAGGTACTATGATTTTCGAAAAACGTTCTTATTTTATCGAAAATGGTTGTTTAAAAACAATTTCTCGCGATTACAATGTAAACAGGAAGCGATACAATGTTTTAAAAGGAGAAATATTATGTGCATGTAATAATTTTTATGCATTATGCTATATATAGACAAGCGTATTATCATTAATGCTATTATCTACATCAATTTTTCTGATTTCTTTGATCTGTTATATATACGGACAAATCTCTTAAGCTGAAAACTCCGGCGTCCGTCTTCGAGAGATACAAGTTTGGCGATGACAAGAGAAGAAAGGAAGACAATTTGATGACAGAAACAGATCAAAAAAACATTGAAATTGAAAAAGAATTGATAAAACCCGTATTTATATCAGTAGTATACATATCTGAAAAGAATTATTATAACGCAAAGCACTAAGTGAAAAAACAATTATTAAACTGTAGTCGTATGACGGTATGGCGACGACTTAAAGATGCTAGGATCCGTTCAAGAATTATTTTTTAAAATGTGTTTTTATCATTAATAATTTGCATAATGCATAAAAATTATTACACGCACATGATATTTTCCTTTTAAAAAATTATATCGCTTTCTGTATCGCGAGAAATTGTTTTTAAACAACCATTTTCCATAAAGTAAGAACGTTTTAGAAAAATCATATACACTAGCGTGCATAAGTTATCGATCACCTGTTTACGGTTTACGCGCCTTAATTTTTTTTCCGTTTATCCTGTTATGTTAGTTTTGTAAAAGTTTTTACACAGTCGGTAAACGGTTGAGAACGACGACCCACGCGTCATCGAAACGCATGTCCCGAATTAATTAAAATTTGTGGTGTTTTGAGTTACCGGAATTACCTATGACATTAATGCATATTATGAACAGGATTGGTCCTAGGACGGACCCTTGACGTACTTCTTTGTTCACAATCTTCACTGCGGACAACTCTCCGTTGTAACACACTTGTTCTCTGTTCTGCGAGTAGCTCCTTAGGAAGCTACGTGAATTTCCTCTAACAATAATCTGTCTTTAAGGAAGACTAGTTTTGTTAGTTGCTCTCTGAAAGTACGTTGTTAGTGCTGTATTTTTTACATCTTCCGCCTTTGTTGCATAATCTTTCCTTTCTGTTGTGCATACATCTTTCGATTGTTTGGTTTTAGATACTTCGTTTACATGTGTTAGTTCGTCTGTAAACCGTGGCGAATTAATCGTTTTTACTAATTTCTAGCTACGGTGTCAGTTCCTAACAAAATGTTGCGCTACTTGCAGAAGAAAGATTCAAATCTTCTAAACGGAAAAAGAGCTACATGTTCTTTAGATCTGATTTATTTTGACTAACATAAACTAGATCACAATTCTTACATACAATTTTGTAAATTCCATACTTTGCTCTCATTTTTACTTTGTCTTTGGGATTGATTAAAAGATTTTTTATTGTGTTATTATGTAGTTGCGTAACACATATTTAGGCTATATTGTTGAAAAATTGTTATATCTGTAATATAATGATCGATACACTAAAAAGAATTGTCAAAAATAGGAAATGCAAACTACGGCCATTCGGCGAAAATTAACCGGCGCCTGCTGGGACGAAATCCGTCAACAGATAATCTAAGCTTCGGTAAACGATTGTGACCGTTAATTTAACGATTTTTTGGTTTAATTCAAAATAGTTTAGCGATAATTGCCTTTTTAAGTTATAACTGCAATACAATGATAAATATACTAAAAAAATTGTCAAAAATAGTAACTGGAAAATACGGGGATTCGACGAAAATTAACCGGTGTCTGTTGGGGCGAAACCCGTCAACAGATCATCCATCCATTTCGGTAAATGATTGTGACTGTTAATTTAACGATTTTTTGTTTAATTAAAAATAGTTCAGTGGTATTGTTGAACAAACAAAAGGTTATACCAATCACGTTATTGTCAATGTTCTAGAGTAGAGAAATGATTTTATTGTAACCATTGCCTCCGAAAAAAGTTGCAACAAACTTGTATTTGCGTAATATGTGAGTGATCAAAAACTTATGCACACTACTAGACCTACCGTATGAGCGGACCATTATATCCAAGAATTTTGCGGCGAGTATGAAAGCTACATATGTATATAAATTAAATAACTCATTGATCAAGCAAAACAGCCACTCTTTGAGAATCTATCGCTACAATACTGCTATCCTTGTCTTACATGCCCCGCGCTGCTTCTACCTAATACCTTTCGCATATGGAATATACATATGTATTACTATTATCCATTTTTTTCTCAAACCTTCATGAAATATTACTGCTATAACTTATAATTTACTATAATTACATAGATTCTGTTCGAAATTATAAAAAAAATACGAAACAGTACTACACAATAAAATAATAATTAAAAACTATCTACGAAAAATTCTGAATTATGCATCGCTATGTGTGCAAATTCGTGTAGTTTTAGTTGCATATCGATCCAAAATTTGTCGCGCTTCGATTTGCAATTAATTTGAAAAAGATGGTACATAGATATATGTACATGCCCCAGTGCCGTCGCCTTGCGTTTCGAGACTTTAAGCAAGCGACAATTTTGTACTTATTTGTGTAACAATATTCACTAAAGCTCTTGTAGCCGAAGTAAAACAGTAATTCACTTTTTCCCACAAAACACCAAATACGTTGATAAATTTCCTACACGTTTCAACGACAAAATTGTCATTACTAAAGTGATAATAAAACTAAACAAAAATACAAACTAAACTTAACAGGAAACTGAAAAGTTGCAAGTAAAGAATATCAATCCGATTCGCATCTTTAACTTCGCATTAAAGAAAGCAATGACGAATGTGGAATAGGCCCGTTGTCACTATTCATTAAAGACATTTGTTTTTGTAAATCTAAAAGCTTCCAAAAAAGTTTAGAAATTTACATTTACTAATTGGCTGAATTATCATTTACGAAAATATTAAATAGGCAACGCTAGACTTCTCAATTCTATTATATACATAATGTATGTACACCTTCCGACAGAATTAATGTCGTCGTCTATAGCGCAGTGTTTATCAAAACTGCTCGCCATCCGGCCAAACAAGCGTTCGGCCGGCATCGGTTTCTATTGGTATGTGATTTATTGGGGTATTAGTCTTTAAAACAGCGGGGGCAATTGTATGGATCAGGTAGGAGAATTGAAATTATTTCTTGAAAATGTATATATCGAAATTTAAATACGCTTTAAATAGCTTTCTCACAGGGAGGTGATTGGCAAGGTCATATTTACGCTTAACAGTAGGTAATTAAGTCATTGTATAGATGACAAATAAGGCTGTATTAATAACTTTCTTTAAACTATTTGAAAAATGAAGTTGATATGCGTATGAAGTTTAATATTGCCATTAAATTTTATGTAATTAATTTGATTATACTTATTTTAAAAATATAGAGAGAACAAAACAAGAATAATTTATAAATTCACTATAGCTTCAAGTAACATTAATTATGGTTTTATAAATACTAGTAAATTTTGATTAAAATTCGAAATAATGTTGTATCACTACCAATAGAATTGCTGTTTGTGTAATAATAAAAACAATATATTGTTAGGTAAAGTTAGCAAGTCATTATATAAACAAGAGTCCAAATTTATGGAGAGGCAAAATCGAACAAGACAAAAAGCACTTTGTGGGAAAATAAAAAATTAACTAGGAATATCAGCTCAAGCTTTCGCGGATAGAAGTTTACAAAGGAACTCAACGTTTTGATTCTATTGAATAGTTTATTTAATTTTTAAAGTATATCAAATTAAAGAAAAAAGGTAAGGTAGCAGAACTTGAACGGATTTATTTAAATGTTAAGTTTTATTAATTATTATTATTATATTAATTAGTTACTTTGCATAATAAATCATACCTTTGCAGTACGTATTTGGGTTTGAATTTTTAAATCTCCCGCGTTGGGAGGAAGAACTTCACGAAACAAAATAGTTAAATTTTGTGTAAAGGAACCTGCTTTAAAAATGTTGGGAGAATAGAGAAAAATAGAGTTACTTTGCAAATTTACTATATATAGCTTCAATAAAGAAATTATTGAGATAGTTTATTAATAACATTAATGTTTAGATGACGATTTTAAAAATGTTTACCAATAACTATTTACCATTGTAATAAAATTGTTGTTGGTAAGAAGATAATAACAATATTTGGTTTTAATATATATTATCTATTTAAAGGGACATGCTTACTTGGAGACAACAATGAAATAAAAGTTAAAGAAACACAAAAATTAATTATAAATTTATAAAATATTTAAAAAAATTAATGTAATCGAATAATAATGATGAATAATGATCCATACATATATCTGCAAGGCAGTGTGTCTAATTATTGTAAGTGTAATAAATTTCGTAACCTTAATAGTCTTTCTAATTTAGTGTGTAGCAGCAGTTTTCTAACAAATGCCCATGTTTATTGTTAATTGTTCTTTCTATATAATATAATAAGCAATAAAAACGATGCTTCCCACCGGTGCATTTAAATTTTGTGTATTAAACAGTATTTTAAAATGACATCTGCAAATTAAAGTAACCTATGTATGATAACCTTTTATATATTTATATCGGTATATGTATACATTTTCAAGACATAATTTCAATTGTCGTACCTGATCCAGACAATTGTCCGGTGTTTTAAATACTAATACCCCAATAAATCTCCTACCTACAAAAACCGATGCCGACCGAAGACGTACTTGGTCAAATGGTGAGCAGGTTTGATAAACAATGCGCTATAGACGACGACATTAATTCTGTCGGAAGGTGTACATATGTCTGAAATTAGCCGTATTCTCGTTGAACCTAGTTGAGATGGAACCATTCGTTTGCCCAATATACTTTTGATTATAATTTTTACAATTGATTTCGTAAATACCCGACCTGGGGTCAGTGAAACCAATTACATCTGTGATTGATTCACCGACGTCTAAAGTTTCCAAATGGTTGACCAGGAAATTTAATAATTTACCTAGAGAGCAACCTAGTTTTGTAATTAAGAATTCTTTAGAATTCATTAAAGAAATTCAAAATATTCAGTTGTTGGAGGGCGAAATATTAATTTCATTAGATGTTACCGTACGGACTTATTGATTCAAAAGAAGTTGAGTCTGCAATATGACCAGGAATATATTCGTCTAACTGACATCTGTATGATTGTCACCTTTTTAGCTAACTTTTTAATGGGCCATTCTGAAATATACTTCGAATTGGCTAACCTCTGTACCTTTGACCTTTTAGCACTTATAGCATAAGTTAACATAGGCTGCAGTGTACAACCAGTACATCATATTGTGGTTTTAATCCCCTGTTTTTCTCTGCGGGTAATCATTAGCGCTCGTTTGTACATGTTTATTATCTGTTCAAGATGTTGATTCCATGTTAACTTCGAGTCAAGCGCCAACCTTAAGAATGTTGCTTCTTGACGGAATTATACTGTTTCATCATAAAGTGAGTTTGCTTTTAGACCATTCAACTTTTTTCTTCTCGCAAAGAGAACCAGTGTTGCTCCAACAGGGTTAACTATACCACCCTTCTGTTGTTTCCAGAGCTTTGCATGAGTTTTGAAATAATGACATTTTCCCATTATGAGTATTGCAATATCATTAGCAGTTCTTCAATGACAAAGTCCCATAGTGCGGACGACAGAACTCCTCCCTGAGAGCATCGTGTGCACACCGACACCTGCGTTGTTTCACCCGCTAATGATGATAATAATAATAATAGTAATCCACGCCTTCACATCCCCCAACAACGTGGACCAAATACAAGGAGCATTGGCTCACCATGAGTTATTATTACGTCTGCAGCTATAGACCGACTTCCGATGTTGCCTTTCCACATTTGCCATGGAATTTGAGAAACTACAGTAAACCAAATTCAGAAGGAACATACCAGAGGGTTCAAACCCAGTACCGCCGGACTATGAAGCGAGTGGCACTAGGCAGTGACCCACTAGCCGGACATGGAATAATGATGTTTCAATGAGTCGTTTCATTGGGCTTCATCCATTTACAAATAGTGTCCTCCACACCACGCTTGTTGGCAGCTCTTATCATTGATATAAAGGACGTATTATCAACTTCTTCTACTATACTTACGTAGAAATGCTACTATTAGAGCAATCTCCTGATTGTTGATAGATACTTCTGTAGTAGGGAGGTTTCCCTATTACAATTTCCAGCAGTTTTGAATGTCCTACATAATTTCTAATTTTGTACCCTCCATATTCAAAAGAATTACGTTATCGTACGCTACAAACTTATCGAATTTCTAACTGAGGTTAATCGTATCGAAGTGTCCGTGTTTGCACAGAAATTAATTTTTTTAATTATCTACTTAAATATTCATCTATTATCGGTGCTTGTATACTGTTGTTCAATTTTGAATTATAGTTGCCGCAAAAGTATCCTATAGATAACTGGAAAATATAATTGTACTGACAATGTTGTGCACTATACTTCGCCAATTTATATATACAATAGAATTTTCCGAATAAGATACGAATCCAACTAAATACTATAAAAAAATGTTCTCTTTCGTTTGTAACAATTGTCCAATCCCGACAGATAAAGTTTTATCCATCCATATTATAAATCATTCTGTATATTAGAGCAATCTGCAACTAGGTCTTTTGCTGGTCTTTTGTCATACTTGATAACGCATTTGACAGTTGGACAACTACTACAAACTTGATTGTTGACGTTTGTAGTATAGTAGTATTTTAATTGTTCTATCTAAGCTGCTTCCGTGTTATGATAACATAGAACTTTAAACAAAGACAATTTTAAGGTCAGTTGTTATCATATTCAAAGTAGAAGATGTGTTGTAATGATGCATTCAACGTATATTTCCGAATACACCACAAATATTACAGAAAGCTCTCAGATGGTTTAATTAACAATTAAAGTGAATTGAATCTAATAATGTGAATTAATATTTAAGTATAGATTTGATGTACTTAAAAATTCAGAAACAATGGAGTATTCCGTAAATACTCGGCCACTATTACAACAAGATAGTGATACTGAAAATGATGATATTATAACACAAACCTATGAAGAAAATGTAGTAGTAAAAGATGATAAACCATTGTTTCGACCCCCTGAACCTCAGGATAGGTACAATATGGCTTATATAATATTTTATATATTAGGAATTACAACATTATTGCCATGGAATTTTTTCATCACTGCGGATGATGTAAGTACTTATATATAGATGTGTGTTTACATAGATGCGTGTTTACTGTTACTTATTAATTATTTACAGTACTGGATGTATAAGTTCAGGGATGTAAATTCAAATGAATCGACGTTTGGTGATCACAAACAAAGAACTGCTTTACAAGCTGAATTTACTTCATACTTAAGTGTCGCATCATCTGTCCCTAATATTTTATTCCTAGTACTAAATACAGCTTTAACTCATAAATTATCATTGCAAAAACGAGTTGTAGGGTCTCTTTTGGCAATGACAGTATTTTTCATAATCACTACAGTATTTGTCAATATAAATACTGATACTTGTAAGTTGAAAGATTTGGAAATTTCTAAAACTAACTTGCTAATTTGTTGCAGACCAAGATTTATTTTTTGGCATCACATTAACTACAGTAGTCTTATTAAATGGTAAATATGAACTGTAGTTTCCTTTTCATATCCCATTGAAAGTTTGGTTAGCATTAACTAAACAATTGTGAACACTTACCGCTAGCTGATTAGCTTTGCTGATAGGTCAAGATTTTCAAAATAAATTAGTTCAATAGTTCCACACAAATATATTTTAGGTAGTGGGCAATAGAATAAATAAATCAATCTTGAAGTATTAAGTACACATATGAGCAAACAGAAATAACCTTTTTACTGTTATTCAAAATATCCAATTTTCAACTGGCAAAACAATCGATTCTTAAAATTTCCGCTAATTTTCCAGTGTTATTCTTAAGCTATTTTTATTTACTTACTACCATTAAATGTTCAATTGGGATTTCTGTTATATGTATTCTTTTGTCCTTTATATGGAGTAATCTGTTGGACGTTAATAAATTATTATAATTCAGTTAGAATAATATCTATTAAAATGCGAACATTGCGTTTGTTAGTTTCAAAGTTTGCATTACAACACATGCATTTTACGTTAAACTATTAACTGGCATGTATTATATTGTGGAACAATTGTTAAAATATAATGCAAGATGTTTTATCACAAAGCTAAAGAATTACTTATTAATACTACTCTCTCTACTAAAACTGTGTATATCTGCACGTACTTCTTCGGTTTCCGAAGTTGGCCTTCAGTCAACTTACAAGAGAATGAGTCCAGATCTCCGACATTTCTTTAAGCTGCATCTGCAATTTGTTTAAGAAGGATAGATCATTGACCTGAAAATTTAATATCCAATTAGCTTAATAGTGTGTGTAAATATTCACAAATAAACTTTCAATTAAGGATTTGAACGAGAAAGAAATCCCTGAATTATTGTTTTCAGTTATTCATAAACTAATGTGTTAATTTACAGTTAGCAGTGCAATATTGTCTGGTAGTATTTTTGGAATAATGGGTAAATTTTCGTCAAAATATATTACAGCTACTATTGGTGGGCAAGCTTTGGGGGGAATATTTGCTGCAATCTCTCAAATAATAGCATTAGCGATTGGAGCTTCTTCTGTTCATAGTGCTTTCGTATATTTTATGTTTGGAAATGTAATGATATTGTTGACATTAGTTAGCTATGTGACATTGTCGAAAACTGTATTTTTCAAATATCATTTATCGGAGAAAATGGGCTTGACATTAAATGAATTCCAAAGTGAATTAGTAAGGCCAAGAATAATAGATCATAAAGTTATTTTTAAAAAAATTTGGATGTATGGTGCTGGAGTATTTTTGGTGTTCTTGATAAGTTTATCTTGTTATCCTGGACTAACTGTTTTGATTGAATCGGAGACCCACGGAAAGCCATGGAATGGTAAATATTGGGATGTAACTATTTTATTATTCTAATTATTTGCATTTTCTAGATAAGTATTTTGTTCCTGTAATTGCTTATTTACTATTCAGCACAGGAGACTATATTGGTAGACTGATTGCGGGAAAATTTCAAAAGGTAAATTGTTAAGATTCATCTTTGTTTATGTAATACTGTAATAGTTAGTAAGTTGTTAAAGTCAAAAAATCTTCAAACTTCAAAATACGAATTGACTAACAAATTCGATTTAATTTCCCAGTTATTTTTTTGATCATCGAGAAGACATAAAAATTATTATTTCCTACTTTAATGATATGCGTCGTGATCGTAGTTAAATGTTCAGTGCACAACAAATACTGCAAACCGGGCACTTACGAATTTTGCTCATGTAAGAGCCGTTACTTATCAAGTTACCTTGTTCAGTTAATTCCATATTTTTGGAAGAATTGCAAGACAACGATGCATTGTTACATTTTAATAGTATGTAGTAGTTATAGTTTTAGAAGTTTCTCCGCAAAATACATATTCTCATAATGGATACTTAGCATATGTATATAATGTTAGTATCTTTAAGTACTTATCTATTTCCAGATATATTTTTCCACTTTTAAGTCGAATTAAAGTCTAATGCATTAACAATCAATTTTGTTGATAGACATGGCTAGTTTATTAAAATTATTTGACACGAATTAAATGACAGTTTCTTCCGCTGACTGAGGGTTGTAACAAAAACCTATTTAATTATCTACGATGTGAACGCCTGCCAGTGATCGAGAGTTAAAAATAAAAGATAGACATAGCTAGTTTCCATAGTAGTTTTTCCGAAAGGCGCTTTAGTCTACGTTTTAGTCTACTGTAGCATTGTATTGGCAAATGCATAGCTTGTTGCATCTTCATCTTATACATCGATTTTACATTTCGTTCATTGCAGTTCAGCGATTCCGTATAGAGCCGACGATCGAGGGCAATTCTATGCAGAGTGTGAGTGCAATAGCAACAGACTCTTATCGCGTATCAGCAGGCGACAGTCACTGAATAAGGCGCGGTAGGGGTATTGCGTAGATCCTCCCGCTTGCAGTCGGCCAGTCATTACTGATATATCAATCAATCAGTTCGCGAAGTGCACTCTGTATAGAATAAACTGATTTAGTCCAATAGAGTTTAATTTGACCTAGAAGTGGGAAATAATCACTCCGAATAGATAATAGATATTTTCTCTAACTATCAATATATCTTTAGCTTGTTTATAGTTGTAGAAAACGCTAAATTACAACATATTTTTCTTTTATAACAATTTAGCCGAAAAAAAGGATCCTGGATAATTGTACTGAATCTACTACGAATAATCTTCATTCCACTTCTAGTATACTGTAATGCTCAGCCAAGATCTCATCTTCCAATTTTGTTTACTAAAGACTATCAGTACATTGTAATTCTATTCACGTTTGCTGTAAGCAATGGATATCTGGCAAATTTAGCTCTCATTTGCGCTCCAAGGTAAGCTATTCCTTAACCTTATATGCTAAATATGTTAAGACGACATTTTAGGGTTGTCGAACATCACGAGAAAGAAACAGCTTCATCAATGATGACCGTGTTTCTAGGAGTAGGATTAGCAGTCGGATCTGTTATTAGTCTACTTATAGTTAAAATGCTGTAAGAAAAATATTTTATGCATTAGCATAAACCATAAATATAACATCAATGTTTTAAATATACAACAACATGCATATTTAATGTTCTAATAAACAGTAAGTTGAATGCGCCGGTATTTTATTTCAAACATATTTTTGGAGATCCTATAAAATTAAAAAAAAAGTGTAAAAGTAAGTTATCATTACTAAAGAATAAATACGCACAATAGAAAGAAATAATGACAGTCAGATAACAAAGAAAGATGTTTAATTTGATACGTGTGATACGTCTTTCATGCGCATTCTTGCATGTTAAAACAGATGCTCCCTTTCTTGCACAATGTAAAACACTTCAATGCATACATAGTAATATGCAATGCTTCTAAAATATTACGAAAGATTCATAACAGTACTTGTACATGTAACACTTCTAAAAAAACATATAGTCACAAACATATATTCTCTTGAAGTATGACAGTTACGCACATTTTTACGACTATTTCTGTTTAGCATATCGTGCTAGAAATTGAAAGTAGTCACTGTGTTATTCCTACGCACGCATTACCAGTAAAAAGAAATATCAATCTTAAAATTATTTTAGATGAAGTTGGTGAATTCAGTGGATATATATCGAAGTAAAGAAAAAATATTTAACGTCAAATGGTGTGTTTACGCATGACCTGAATGTAACCGGACGTATTGATTTGACAAAGAAAATATGTGCGCCTCCGAGGAAAAATTCAACATTGAGATTAGGAGCGTTCTTATAAATTTAACAGTGGTGGAACCACCAGTAAAGTATCCATGAGTGACGTCATCGTCAACAGCTCCATCACTGCTGCAATTTACCACACCATATATGTTATGGTAAATTTATATGTGATAATTGTCTCCCATAAATAAATAACCTTTGGGCATCAGAAATATCTTCTAACATCCCTTGCAAAATATGAAATTAATCAAGTTTTGCAAAAATCCCTTAAGATATATTGTCGAAAAATAACGGCATTGCACATTGTGAGTTGAGTTCTTTGAATATTGATGTCAATCAATGTCAATGCAGCGTTGCTACTGCATCTGTTCGGCGTTTTAGGTATACTTACTTGACAGAAGTTTTGTTTCACGTTATATTTATGTATGTTTATATAGATATAAGTATGTAGGATACGGCGCATGCGAATATAGACAGACATAAAAAGTAGTCGTTAACTAGATGTATAGATGTTAGAACGATGTATTAGTAGTGTTTAAATAAAATATAAATAATAGATAACGTGTTTGAATATAAATAAATATAATACAAGTAACAAAGTCAACACAATCACATAATGACATATACTTCTGTATGTCACTTTCAATGACGTTTCATTTATCATTATCACAATCATTATTAATAGTTTATGATAATCATGATAATAGTTTAAGATTATAGTAATTTAATTACAGACATGCGTTTGCAATAGAGCTGTTATCCGGATCCCCTATCCGAAACCTCCGGTCCGGATCTGCTATCTGAAACCTCACATCCGAATGTGCTATTGAAAAGCATCAAATTCGCATTCTTTATCAGGTTCGGACTTGTATCAATAAGATTATTTTGTTCGCGAGTTCTCGCTAACATTAAAAAAATAATAAAGAAAAAATGTTTTACATTGCAATATTTCGCTTTGCAAAATAATAAAACAAATCAATATAATATAGGTGGCTAATAGATATTGCTATGTACAACGTCTTAAGAAGTAAAATAACTACTTTATTGGTATGTTAAATAGATAAATAAAATGAAAAATCAGGAACAAAAGGTATTTGGTCTGAAGAGAAACACAAATATAAGGTTTTACTAATTAAATAAGAAATATGAAGTAACAATATAATGAAACACAAATCACTTAATTCCAAACAAAAAGTCGTCCGAATGTTATTATAAATTTAAACCCTTTTTATAAATTAATATAAATAAACGATATACTTATTTAGGACCATATGAAAAAGTTGTAAATAAAAATAATTATTTTCAGTTTTAAATAAATGTGGTTTTATAATTAATCATGTCCTAATTAATATCTTTGTTAATATTAAGTAAACACGAGTATTTAATTTATCGCTGCACTTACTTCAATAAAGCCAGCTTTAAAAAACGTTTACTTGTAGTTACTGTCGACCGTACAAGCCAAAGTGTAATGTAAGCGGTGTAAGCTCGCACAGGCATAAACTTCGGTAAAGCGTGTAGGCCGGGCAAATACTTATGATTTATTTTCTGTGACCTTTAATTAACCTGTTATGAGTACGCCACTGTTTGGAACCAAATTTTTGTAATAAGATTTTAAAGTCGATTTTGCTTTTTAATAGAATGCAAACTAAAAATTTCCAATAAAATAGTCAT
This sequence comes from Popillia japonica, assembly GCA_004785975.1. NCBI lineage: Eukaryota > Metazoa > Arthropoda > Insecta > Coleoptera > Scarabaeidae > Popillia > Popillia japonica. The sequence continues at coordinate 21,555 of SMLS01061020.1, forward strand.
CGTTATACGGTAACAAAGTTGAGTGATAATTAGCATTAAGCTTATGAAGCAATGAAATTTAAAGACTTCCCAAGCATATGTTGTATATGCTGCATATTCAATTGATTGATGAATGACGTTGGGTCAAATGGGAAACTGAAAAATGACAATTGGATAAATATTTCGTATTTTTTATTTGCGTTGTTATTATATATAATGTCAAGCAAAAATTCTAATTTTGCATGGAAGAACATTAATTCAAATGTAATTCTTTAAGATCTAAGTAAGTATTTATTCAAATTAAATGAAAATATTGTGCTTGATTTCTAACCTATAATATTACTTTTTCCTTAGATTTTGGCTTATGATGCAGTGGATAACACATTTAGATGGAGGCCCTAAACGGGTCAACCATGCAGCAGTCTCTATAGGCCATAAAATATATTCATTTGGTGGTTATTGTACAGGAGAAAATTCTAGAGATTATTGCTCAATGGATGTTCATGTACTCAATACAACTACATTTAGATGGACTAAACATCCAGTTAGTGACCTCCCATACTTTGAAAATGATGACATTCTTCCATATAAAAGATATGGACATACAGCGGTACTATATAAAGATAAAATATATATTTGGGGTGGTCGCAATGATCGAGCCTCTTGTGCTGTTCTCTTTTGCTTTGATCCTGTTTGGCACTGTTGGACAGCACCTGCCACACATGGTGAGATTCCTCCAGCTAGAGATGGTCATACAGCGTGCGTATGGAGAAATAAAATGTTTATATTTGGTGGTTATGAAGACGATATGGATGCCTTTGCAAAATCTGTATACGTATTAGATTTAGATAAAATGATTTGGTCTCATATTTACACAAATGGTATAAGACCATCACACCGTGACTTCCATAGTGCAGTTTGTATAGGTGATAGAATGTATATATTCGGTGGTCGTGGAACAGACGAGCGATCTGAATTCCATACACATACAGAAATATACTGCAATGAATTATGGTATTTAGACCTTAAAACTTGTGAATGGATTAATCCTACTGTTAAAGGACCTAAACCAGTGGGTCGAAGAAGTCATTCGGCATGTAAGTTAGCAAAATTTAGATATCCATTTTTCTAAATAACGTCTATAATTCTGGAGATCTCAGTTGTTGTATAATTAGAATGTTTACTTCTAAAATATGCGAACTCTACATATTTACAAATATTCTAATTAAAGAGACTCACAAATTAAAATTATGCAGATGAATTTTTTAGGTATAGTATAAGATCTCAAGAATCACAAAAGAATGGCAAATCATAAAAAATTATAGCTTTGTGAGCTGAATTTTTATTTGATAAGAAAAGAATTTTAGATATTTGTTAAAAATCATCTTATTTTAAAGGGATGAGTTCTCTTGTTATTGCTATTATGTGCATTATATTATTTCATAGCAGTTGTTACTATATAATAATGTTTCAATTATCACCAAAATTTTTAATTTATCATTGATAATAGTTTTTTTTATCACTTTATAATATTGTGGATTTGTAGCAAACGTCAATCTCAAAATTAGAACGGAATCAATATTGAAGAGCGAAAAGTAGCCCTGCAATTATAAAATTTGAATAATCGAGATTAATCTGATATAATCAGAGTAATTATTCTCAACAAACGTTGACATTCCAGTCACCAAAAGCTATTTAGATACTTCATGTTTTTGATAGCTGAGCATGGTTGTAGAACTCTGTTGACTATATCAGCCTATTCTATTATCGTTAGAGATTGAATAATTGCAAATGAGTTTTTCAACTAGATCTAGTTCATGTGAAGACAATCTGCAGGGGTAGAATTCGGTATTAATAAATAAGAATTTTATACCTATTAAGTGATTGTATTATTTTGTCCAAACCTGAATAACCTTTTTCTGATATCCTTATTTTGGCATTTACTTGTAAATACAAACTATAATCTGTAGAAGTTTATATATATTAAGTTTTTTTAGTTAACCTAAAGAGACTATAAATGTTTCAGTTGTTTATAACAATAAAATGTACATTTTTGGCGGATATAACGCTTTGGTCGGTAAACACTATAACGATATTTTCGAATACGATCCGCAAGTTAGCCAATGGAATTTGGTGGTACCAATAGGTGAAGCTCCTTGTACCAGACGAAGACAAGCTTGCGTTCTAGTAAAGGACAGATTATTTCTATTTGGTGGCACAAGGTATACCTATTAAATTACTAAATTGATTAGTTAAATAATTTTTAATTTCAGTCCAGTATGTCAAAATTATCATGATGATCAGTCACCGGACGATAAACTAATTGATCATAGTGACATGTATGTGTTGGACTTACGGCCAACTCTAAAGACTTTATGTTTTATTGCAATAAAAAGATACAAATTGACTGATGTTTCGTTACCGCAGCATGTAAGGTAAGATCTATTAATCAAAAACTTTCTTAATCCTGTTATTTTTATTAATGGTTTTGTCACAAATATTTTCATAATTCAGTGGTGTTATAACCACGGTAAATCTACGCGTTGCTGTTTTTTTTTATTTTTTGAAATATGACCATGTCATCCATAGATGTAGATACAACTTACTGGAAGTTGATTTCAAAACTTACAACTTCTATTGGAAATGCATTCATTAAACAACCACTGTATAAGTTTGGCACAATAATTACTCTACATAGTATGTACTTGATGTACTTAATTTTGGTTAAAATATTATTTTCTATGTCATGAGTCTGTGGATATGTAGTGGACGTAGCTTAAATAAAATGATCTTACTAATCCAGTTATTGTAAAAGAAATTGTTTGTTACAGTGATCATAAAACGCTACTTTTCTATATATCCCAATATGTATATTTTGTGTAGTCATCACAATTCACACACTTATATTCATATTGTGTACACACACTATATTTAAACAACTTATTTTTCACCTTTATAGAGTGGAATACTCGAATATGTTTACATCGAATAAGGCTGCACCCACGAGACCAAGTAATTCAGCAGGATAACATTATATGCAAAGACTCGAGAAATTTATACACTATCTTTTTTTCGGTTTTTCCGTTATTATAGTAATTTTTGTTTCTATCAGAAAGTATTATAATTTGTGGTATATTTTTCGGAAACTACTCGATTCGATACCTGTTTTGCTATCATTAATTTTGGCATTGTTGATATCGTTGTATGCAATAATAATTTGCATACATAATCAGAATCATCATTAATTACAAGTATGTAGTGCAAAGTGGTGTGTTATCGAATGACATTTTATCTAGTTATAAGATCGACATTTGTGTGATATATTTTTTTGTTTCAAATAATTATTTTTACCTCAAATGTTTGCAGAAAATAGCAGAGTATATATGTATGTGAAGCTTAAATAATTTATTTTTATAGCCATTATATTTTTTACATCAATTATACACATACCTGTAGCAAATAATTGTACATCATGTATAAATTTTTATTTCTTCTTTAATTATTTCAATAAAAGATTTTCTATGTTGTTTTGTTTTTGCAAAAAAGAAGAAATACCTCTTGATTTACTGCATTTAAAATAGAACTGGAAGAAGGCAAGTATTTCTACCACACATAAGTTGTATATGTATTGAAGAGAACACAACATGTAAAACCATGTCCATCAAAATGTGTTCCTATGGATGGTATGGAACCCAAGGGCTACACAAAATAGAAGCACTGTGCTTAATTAGTATGTAGTTTAAGAAAATAGATCACCGCTTGGCTTTATTGTCCTGTCACAAGACAATGTCTTACTGTGCTATATCGAAAAAAGATATCTTGGAAACAGGCGGATGTTATTGACCACATTTGTAGTCATATTTCATAATGGGAGTACAACTTTTACATTTATTACCGCACTTCATGGGTTACAGGCATTTCCGAAAGTTTTATCTGTATATGTGCTAGTTAAAGTATGATACAACATACATAGATTACACCGCCGCGGCGGTGTCATATTTTAATGATCTAATAGGACAAAAATAAATTATCCGAAGTATTAAAGATAGAACATAGTACAAGGTAACATTAGTTGTAGATTAATATAATCCAACTAATAAATATAGCTGGTATAATAAATAATTAAGGTACTAACAGTCGTATCGTACAATTTCCTTTAATTAAGTTCTTTTGTGAATTGTGTAATAATCATTGTACTGTAGTGACATTTATATATCTTTATTATTAATTAGGCTTATTTAGTGTATACCTACAGCATTTTTTTCTCTTTAAGGTAAGTTATTTATAGACAAAATTACGTTTCTGAATACTTTCATAATGTACTCAGTGTTTCTATACATTATACCATATTATATAACATTGTGTATGTATTTACATTAAATATAGATCACTGACGTATTCAGAGCGTTAAGAAATATTTCAGACACATGATGACATCTAAGATTTTTTCTTGATTTTCAGAATGCCTGTGCGAAGCAGTTTTTAATTTATAACGCACGAAGTTAAAACATGATAGGATAGAAGCAATCGCGGAATGTATTCGAAAACAACTAAAGCTATCTTGATTAGAACAAAATTTTTTGACAAGAATTAAAACAACAGTTAGAGGCTTTTGTCAAAAATATTAGTAGAGATGAAATAAATTGGGTTACAGACAACAACAATTCCTAAGTTCTAATATGTGGCTTTAGGAAAATATTTAATTTCCAGATGACGTTATTCAGGTCATACCAAGTACTTATTGTGATACGTCAACTAATACAACTGGAAAACCTGGAAAATATTTATAAGACCGTAGCTCTAGGGGTCAACGAAAAAGAATGAAAGGTCTCGTTGCATCAACTAGCACAACAGAATTTCGGGTGGCTAGACAACTAAATTAATTAAATTATATTAGAGCACAAAGTTATGGTATTATGCAAATTTTCAGAGTGATCAGCCTACTTTGATAATCATGATGGAGTTGTTAATAAGAGAAAGTATATATGTAACTGTAAGTCTTTCCCTTAAGATAATTTTTTCAGTAACATGTTCGCGTACACTGAACAAAAATTGTACTTTACCTGAAATAAATGGATTTTATCCAAGTAAGCCGATCGTTCTGAAATTTTGCATAATATCAAAGCTTTTCATTCTGGACAATATTTCTTAGTCATATTTTAGCACACTGTGAACAGAAAAGGTACTTTACCTGAAACGAAAACAGTTTTACACAGCTGCAAAAGTCTTATGGATTAAAAAAATCAACAAACAATAAGAAATGATAAGTAAGAGGCAGACTAAGCAAAGCTTATTTACCAAATATGAAGCTCCAAAACAAATCGACTATTTTAAAAGGCTCACTCAATACTTATAGAATATTTAGGTAAATCGTAATAACAAAATGCTGAAACTTTTAGAATGTAAATATATTTTTGCATATAAAATTAAATGGGACGAGGAAGACGTCACGTTACCGGTAAAAGTCTAATAAAAAATCACAATATTAATTAACACTTAGCGTATATAACAATGTTGTTAAACTATTGTAACAATAACAAGATGTAATAAAAACTACAACAATACATATATGAAACAATTAAATTCTGGAACTAAATAACTGGAATCCATAATGTTTTGTAACTTGAGAGCATTTAATATACACAAATAACAAATAATTTATTACATATATAATAACTTTCATAAAATAGTACAAAAATATATAAAATATATACAATTAAACATACACTTCAATAACACAACATAATACTGATCTTTCATAGTAGAATTGGTAAGATGGAAAATCTTTTAACTTAGTATCTGCATACTCCTTATTGTATCAGATCAATATTACTTACATACATACAAATACATAATAATCTACCAATATAAAAAGTATAGAGAGAATCACAATTTTCTTTAAGAGAAGCTATATATAACATAGTTCGTGAACACAGAGAATATTGTCATCTATACATATAAGATCATCGGTTCACAATGACTGAAATATATCTACGAATATAAATTTATTGTCACCGGAAAGCTCTTTGGAAACTTATTTGGTATACAAATCTCAGTATTTTCATTCTTCTGGATTTACGATATTCAATATGCTGACATATGAGCCTAGTACGAAACCAGCGACGCCAAAAATTATGATAGCAATGTCCTTCCATAATACCCAGTGATATTTGCCTAATTTATTTGGCCAAAACGTAATAATATGGATGATAGGTGGAAATATCAAAGCTAAAGCCGAACTGCTGAATGCACCGACTAGAGATATAACAGCACCTAAGTTTGGTACTGCCGCCGCAAGAGCAAATGTTAATACTACTAATAAGGTACGGGTAAGGTATTCTCCAACAATTTCGGCGGTCTCGCTTGTAAGATGCCGTTTTACAAATGGCCAAACTATGTTAAAAGGAACGTAGAATTGAAGACCATATGAAAGAAATATTGCCACAGCCATCATTAGACGAACAGATTGTGCTAATCTAGAAAGAAAACATATATTCAATAGTCATATGCGCTGGGATTACAATAAACAAATAGATGCTGGCACAAAATGAAAAAAATATGATTTTCGGATAAATGAATAAAGCTTAGACAGAATGTATTCATTACTAACTTACATGTCATTCGGTGGGAGAAGTAGAGTTACACTGCCTAATTTAGCTAAATCACCATATTTCAAATAACCGAAAAATCCAACAGCAGTGTATAAGGATGTTACAATAATCATGCCGGTGTTAAGGACGCCGTTCCAACCTCCGAAATCTTGTGGCGTTTTCATATTATTTTCTAAAGGCAGTATCTGCAAATATATCAGTGATAAGTCAAATATGTTATAGGATATGAGAAAATATACAAAACTTACCACTCCAATCCCTTCGAACGCATAAATAGCAGTGCCAAAGTATAATGGTAACTGACTCCAACTCGAAAACGCGTTTACAGACGACGTATTGGGAAGACCCTGGAGCATGTAGAAGAAGGTGATAATAAGCCCAGAACAAGTTAAAATCGACGCGAAGAGTGACGCAGGTGTTAGATACTTAAGTTTCTTAACCCAATTTAACATTATCATAGGAAAAAGTAGCATTAGCAAGTACCAAATCACGTTAATGTCGAAAAAATAGTGTCTGACCACATCGTGTAGATTAGCAGCGACAAATACAAAATATACACAGCAGAAACCAAGTTGCGTTATGCAAAGGAAAATGTTAATTGACGTTCTGAAAACAGAAAATAAGATAAATGGTATTACATATTATATACATTTCATTTCAAATATATGTATGTACATAATTACATATCGATAGCAAAAAGAAAACAGGGAAACCTATGTTTCAGTTTTAAGTACACGCGCACGAAAGCATATAATTTTATGGTATAATATAATTACTCTTTAACATACGAAAATGCAGGGCAAGGAAAATATCATTTTTTTAATATTTCAATAGTTTAAAGCAGCTAACACATCCAATGCCCGTAACAAACTAAAATTAAATACAAATATCGAAGCATTTTTAAGTGAAAAAATTATGGGTAATATTTATAGTAGGAGTATAAGCAACGTAGTGTAGTACAATAAGACTCGATAATCCGAATGCCGATAATCCGAACGTCCGCTAATCCAAACGCTCACAAAACAAAAATTGAAATTTTATTTTAATTATTTTTCTTTATTCAATTTCAATAAATCCATGTTCCAAGCCGAGACGTTGTAGTCCTTGAGAAAGAAACCATTTATGTACATACATACATACTATGTAGTTATCTACATACAAACGTATGTACATATTTATGATGAATACATTCATAATAATCTTTTATTTACTAGAACAAAACAACAAAAATGCATAATTATCTTTGTTCAACAATTATGACCTCTGCTGATAACTGTCTTAAACACAGAATTATTAGTTCGACTACTTGCCAACAGAATAGAAGTCAGAGTTTCAAAACTGAAGGGGTTACCCGTAATAGGACATTAAATTGGGAGTGTCAGCTTCTTGTTGATTCCTGTGTGTACAATTGTTAGTACTGAATCCGGGATCTGGCAGTGAACAAAAGGGTTGCGACAACAGTTCAGAAGAAGATTTCCGATTATTTTTGTGTTAAATAAATCTCTGTACACATCTACGGATATTACAAACATATGTATCTATTTATATATGTAATAGTACATGTACATACATATACATGAATCTATGTACTATTTTATTAAGAATTATGAAGTTTAGTTTTGTGTTTACAGAAATATATATAAATATGTATTGCTTTTGAGTTCCAATATCCACGTGTTTTATTTATTTTATCCAATACAACTTGCATTTTTACTTGTTTGGCAGTCTAGTTGATAATCCGAACCACCTTCGGTCCCAATTAGTTCGGATTACCGAGAGTCTACTGTATTTAAAAAATGTAAAACAAAACAAAATGCGCATGTTTATGTAAATCCAGCATACCCTTACTTCTATGAACAAGCATGTTTTATATTATTACATCCTCGAGATAAGATTAAGTTTAACTATTATACTCTTACAGAGAAGTCATATCCTGCTTCTAATCATTGCAGATTATTTATTTACTTATCTATAACTTTTACGGCTACTTACATTATCGAATGCTAATAAGCAGATGTTTCCTAAGCTTCGGAGTGGTTTTGGTATGTCTAGGAACTCAAAATGGTGTGTTCTCTGTTAGCCTAAGAGACTTCAATGTAACAGTAACGCTGTGGACCGCAATAAGAGGCATACCAAACGATATTTCATTCAGGATATTTCACTTACTGCTCAAAAGTATTTGAATAAGATACTGACACTTATTGTTCTTCCATAGACAACAGCTATGCGAGAACAATTTATTTATATGGATAATAATGGTCGTCCACATCGAACAAACAGTTGGTTTAAAGAGGTTAAGAAAGGAAAGCAACCAAATCATCGGAAGGTTATCCTACCGGATGCATTAAGAAAACGAATTCTTGCTCGTTCTTCAGTTGCAGATTGCTCTTATAGAAAAGAATGACAAAACATTCCCCTAGAGATATTTGATAATTTGTTTTATTCCATGCTACCACGATGTCAAGCCTCGTTCGTTTTTATAACAATGACCAGAATTATACCATTGTACGCTATTTATTTTAAAATTTACAATACTTTTTAATTAAAATAATAAATATTCCCTAATTCTTTTCAGCAGTGCATTTTCTTAAATGCATTCTCTGGGTTAAAACAATTTATGATACAATCATTACTTACTTAGCTGTCTCAGAAAACTTTTGGATTTTTTCTGGACCTAGCTGAAATGCTACCTCCGCCACCTCTGAGAATCCCAAAGCAGGTTTTTGAGTTCTTCTACATAGCTCATGGGCACAATTCACCAGCATGTGCATGCAGTGTGTACATATTGCTCCCATTAGCATTGTACCAATAAATCCTACTGCAAGACCGGCGTTTCTAAAAGCATCCGGCATTGCCAAGATTCCGGTACCAATATTGCCTTTCAGGAGATGGATCATAGTATCTAAGTTGGAAGTAGGCGAGTCAATTTCCCTATTAAGTACGGGATCGCTTTTATACATGGAGGAGGCAACGTTTTCCATGTTGACCGTCGCATTATTGGGGAGCGGAGATTCATATTCACTGAGGTCACTATCCAGCAAAGGCTGCTTTTCCTCTCTCATTTTTCCCCTCTGCTTGGGCGGTCCGTTAAGACCCTATAAAATATATGCAAATAAACTTAATGGAATAATACGTGTAGACCGGCATTGCACAACTCGTGCAATAATATTCGACAGAATTACAAAATACACAATAGAAGCCAGATAACTAAACATACGTC
>SMLS01061023.1:0-10877 GCA_004785975.1 Popillia japonica
ATATATATATATATATATATATATATATATATATATATATATTGCATTTTAGAGGCTAACGAGTGGTTTAGCTTGCGGTCAATACACTATACATATAATGAAGTATATACATTATTTCTGTCAGCATGTATCGTAGCCCCAAATCGATAATTTCTAGCTAATCTCGGATAATAATTTAATATTATTATTGCGGACTTTAACAAATCTCAAGCCAGACTGCTTCCAAACAGAGACTCATTGCGAATTACTTATTAAGAACGTTTCTTAACAGGGCATAGAATGAAAATTTTACGTATGATCTAACAGCCTATTTACCGATAAAAGAAATATCAAATGTTGACAGTTCAAAAATCTATATTTTCGGAAGAATGAAGCTTCATACTCTATCTAATTCCCTCCACTTACTCCGCCTTCCCCAAGAGATAAAGCCAACAAACTGTTGACCTAATCTCCCGGGTTCCTCACACTGACTCACCAATTGTCTCCAGCCACCGAAAAGGTAGGGCTCATCGCATAACGTGAATAATACAGATAGAAGAAAATTAAATGTGAAATCCGCACAGATAGAAATACAACAGCGGAAGATACTGTTAGAAAATGAACCCCACGGACAACGATACGTCCGTCCGCCATAACGGCACATACCGAAGTGACACTAATAATAAACAAGCGGCGGTGTCGAAGGACATTCGTGACGTCACTTAACGACTTTGTGATTACATTGGTATTAAACAAATAATAAAAAGGAGTATGTAAACAAACATTAAGTGCATATACAGGGCGGTACATTATCTAGTATACAGGCTGGTATAATTAGGTTGTTGTACATATACGCGGGTGGTATATTAACAGGGTTGTATACAGCGTGGTGCATACTCGCGGCATCAAATTGTTTTGACACCTACAGGGGTTATAATTTTTCTGCAGGCTGTCAAATTATAAAAGCACTTTATTTCCCGATTTGTATGTATGGGACAGGGAGCGAGAGAGATAGCAACGGATAAAATACTCCTGACAGCTATCAAACTTGTCAAAAGTTTACAAATTTATCGAAATTGTCATTTTTTATTAGTATTATGATGTATATAAATATAATAAATATATTATTTAATATAAATGTTTTAATTAATTCTTTAAACAGAAGTATATGTACACAACATTATAAAATTTGCACCTTAAAACGAGAAATATAAACATAGCAACAATATAACAATCATTTCCTTTCTAAGCTCTCCTTGAGGTTATAAAGAGCTGTAACGAAAGCTTTCACGAAAGCAAACCCTTTAGGACATCCGTTCATACATTTCTTGATATCCCTCTCCTTTAAATCTCCTGCTTTCGCATTAAAAATAACCATATCGCTATTTATGTTATCGTAGTCATTTGCATCGATTGTAAATTCCCATGAAAACATGCAGTCTACACTGATTATCTTGAATCTTATCCTGGAATATTCAAGAATGTTACTTTCCCAATAAGATAAAATTATGATTATGAGTTTTTACTTGAAATCTTTATCCATATCCAGTCCGTATGTTGTTTCTAACACAGAAAAATCTGTGTCGATTTCCAGAAGTTTCTCCATAGTTAAGCGGATATAATCCAGTAATGATAGTATATTAAATTTTTCTCCGAGAGCAGATTGTATGTGTTTCAATTTTAATTTTTCCTTGAATATTCGATGAATATATAAAGCAATTGTTTCGGATGATTCTAAAAAAAAATTATAATAAAAAAGATTAACCTGTTTACGTAAAAAAATTCAATACTTACGACTTATATGATCTTCCAAATCTATTTGTAATATTTGCCCATTTTCTTCATTTAACTCTAATATTAGATGTAGAGTCCCATACAACGTACTAAACCTATATGGGTTACACTCCATTGAAATAGTCTTCCAATACCCTCCGTTTCTTAAAAAAAAAACAACCTAATCTTAGTTACGAACTATTATTTAAGCAATTAAACATACCTTTGAGTCAATATTGGAATTTGATCCTTCCACGTAATTATATCGGGATCTTTATCACTAGTTTGCTCCAACTCTACCTGATGATTACTCGAAGATGAAACCTCGTGCATAGATCTTAGTTTATCGAATTCATCCATTAATCTCTTCCTCTCACTATAAATCCCTTTTTGTTTTTTAAGGAGCGCTTTAGTTTCTTCCATTTCTTTGGTTACTTTTTCGGCAACTTTCCTCGCTAATTCATTTACAGCAGCAGTCCTGTTGACCATGCCTTCAACCTGTTTAACGTTGATAAATTCGATTTCCCCAAACATTGCTGCAATGCTCACATCATCATCCTTGTTACTGTCTTGTGACTGCATTGAAATATCTTCCATAGACACCGTTGAGATGTCGCACAGCAATGACGTGTTTCCTTCTGTGAGTTTCGCACACAATGCTACAATGCTATTATCTTCATGTTCAAGACCCGCTTGCGCTTGGGTATCTTCCGATATCAATTTCTCACTCTGTTACATCGTAAGAATTTACGATTTAATTCAACAATTTTATAATAAAAATAATCTTAATAATCTCACCTGCTTACTTATTTCAGCATCTTGAAACGGAATCACCGCAGAATGATCCTCATGCGATTCTTCTATAGTTGTAGCAGATCTTACAATAATCTCAGAAATAATCCTGTCTTCATTACCGATATTATTATATATTAAATTCTGTGTAGATGAAATGATTGATGTTAAACTCATATCTGAAACGTCTTGGCTATTTCCGCAGGACCGGATTTCGCTTGGTAAACTTTGCACAAATGAGGTGCTATTAATACCTCGCAACGGCATCGCAGGTAAATTAGGGAATGACGCCTCCAAATCTCCAGCGATAACTTTCGAAAAATCCGACTCTTTTACGCCACTCAAATTGTAATTGATTAACTTCTCGGTATCATCAGATGTAGCGTCCAACGACATATCTACATTCTCTACAATAGTTTTGTTTATATTCGGAATTACAACTCCGATCGCTGTCGTAAATTCCATATCCACTAGACTAATTTCCTGTTTATTCTCATTTTTTGACGATATAATTCCTAAATTATTAATTGGAACTGTAAATTCCATATCGCCACAACGATCTTCATTCCGATCGTTCACTATTATGCATTGGGCGTTAAAATCTATATCCACCGTAAGTTCCATATCTTCAACATTACAGTTCATATCAATATTAGTATTTTCCTCAACTTTACTGTTAGCCTCAATACGACCTACGGGTGTAGTTATATCTAATCTGGACATATCATCCGAACCAATTATCGTTGCATTTAAAGGGTTACAATCGTTCTCTTTATTATCAGGCACCACTTTAATAGATTGCGAACTCCCAGACTGTTCTATTGCTTCCTCGTATGTCAGATCCCATATAGTATTCTTTTCGGGATCAGCAACAAACGGCCTAAACATAAAAACTTTATTACGCTTTAAATAAATGTGTGTGCAGATAATATGTACTTTATAAAATTGTTACTCGCAAAGCTGACTCTCCTTGATGTTTTGGTCAAGTTAACAGTATCGTCTGAGTCTTCATTACCCAAATCTAAATCGCCTAATGGTTTTCTACTTTTTTGTGGCTTTAAAATCTGCAATTAAAATCGAGATAAAAAGCTAGTTCGAATCAAATATGTTAAGAACTTACTGAGGATTTTCGACCTTTATGTGTCTCTTCCATATTACATTCGGAATTTTGTAGTTTTCACTTAATTTTCACCAATATTTATCCGATAATAAAGAATAAAGCAATAAAGCACTATTTGAAAAATGACCGTTGACACAGCTTTCAAATTATTTCAGGTGCAGCAACTTATAAATTTTAAAAGTTGCTGTTTGAACTCGCGTTTAAATTAGCGAAAATTGTATTATTATATATTTATAATAAAATCACTTATTATTTAATATTTTTAATTAATTAAATTATAATTTTTTCCGAATTATTATTGCGGAAATTAATTAAATTTTAATATAAACTAGGTTAAAAATAAAGTAAGATTGACAAACATTTAAAAACAGAAAGTTACTATTAAAAACATGTCTATCTCACTCATACACACTATGTAACAATGTAGAAATAAAACAAGGAAAACGATATAAACAATGAACAAATTACGTTCAAAATTTACTGTAGTGTTAGAAAAATAATATACATCAATGTTCAAAAATATACGTCCTGGTAATAATTTAATTAAATTAGACTTACTTGACCTAAAAGATTATCTCCGCGTGGGGCACCACCTATAGCACATCGCCGTTTTCGTCCTCCAAAATAATATTCACCGAATTCAATCGCATATCCTAGAATATTAATGTTTAATTTATTAAAATTATTAAAAATATAATTCTCACCTAAATAACTGTTTTTCTCTGCGACTTTTTCGGGTTGTAATATATTTTTTATGTTCAAATCTGTGTGTTTTATCACCGTACCTTCAAAAAAATTAAAGAATTAAGTTTAGTTTAATAATATTTTTTTTAATGTTAACCTTTCCAGGATAATACTCCAGGGGCACCCAGTAAAAATTCATTATCCTCCTAGAATATACAATTTTATGCAGATTTTATTATAAAAATAAAAATTTGACAGTACTTACAACGTATTTAGCAGAAAACCCGACTTGGCCTTGGGCGTAGTAGAATTCGTATGATCCATTGTAAGCTTTAACCTGTTGCAAACCTAGAATTTCGCAGGAATATTAACAAGTTTAGACCTGAGCAGATTTTCTAAAGTTGCTTACGATTATCTAACGAGTATATTGGTTTAAAATTTTCGTGCAAAGCAAAGCAACGTCCGTTAATTCTAAAAGAAGGTAGGACTATGTAGTGGGGGGCACAAATCTGTTTAAAAAAATTATTGTACTACAGAAAGTATTAAATTAAACTGTAATCTTACATAAGTAGGATCTCCAACTGTATTTCCAGCCGCGATAGCGGCGCCTAACATTTCAAAACCTGAAATATTATAAAAATATATATTTTTTATTTTTATGTCTTAAATAAAAAATACCTGCTTCATTTTGGCTGCTAAACGCAAAACTTTTGCAGACAGTTGTATTACAAATCAAGATATTGTCGGTTTTCGGCGCGCCAGCCAAAAATCTAAAACTATAATTTGACACCTGTCAGATTTATGTCACCTGTTATTGCGGTGACGTTTATTCGTAATTTGACAATTATCTAATTAAAATTAATTATCTAACTTACTCTTTTTTATTCTGTTGTAGGAAAACGGAGGAGTACACAGTTTTTTTCGTTGAATATTTATAAGAATAATTCACGTCAAATATGTAAGCGGTGGTTTCGTGAAAAATATTTAATACAATTAATAGAATTATTATTACCCGAGTTTGTAACATGTTTCTGTAATAGTGTTGTGACAATTATATGTATTTGTTGCTGCGTTAACAGTACTGCAGGAGTATCTTTTGATATGATGTTGGGTAGTGTCGATATTGAACTTTATCTCGTGGACATCCTATATGAATCACCAAATATATATATATAATATAATATTTTAATAGTATTTAGAAGGAATAACCCAAAAACTAGATTAAAATACTAATAAAATGCCACAAAAAAATACCAAGTAATATCGTATTGTTAACCTTTTATTTCCGAAATAAATACAAGAAAAAAAACTATTTGATAACACGACTTACTACTACAAATTTGCGCAATCAACACAATTAAAATGTGTAGTCATTAATAAAATATTTATTATTAGGCTATATTTCTTCGCTAATGTGATGACGAATAAACATACATATGTCTCAGTTTAATCAACATGCGTAATAGTTCTTTGTGTTTTTGTCTTGTATTGCTCATATTACATATTTATCGTATTGCAAGCGCCACCAAGCCACAGACGAAGATGTATTCCAGTGTTATTTTCTGCAGTAACTTTGAAATTGTTCTAATGTTTCTAATCTATTATCCTGTTTGATGTTGTGGTCTTGTTGTTTTCATATACGTAGATACCACAACCGCATAACTAATTTCTTGTGATGATAATGTTGTCAAACTTGACAGCCCAATTATTTGGAAAATATTTCAAATTTTATCGAATCTTGTACAGGAAGACGTCCGTAGGGCCGTATTTTGACATTTAATCCTCAAACTTATTCATATTTGTCATTTAAATGTTACACTTGTCTATATTTTGACATCTAAGCGTCTAACTTATCCCTTACCCATATTTTGACATATATAGATCAAACTTAAACATATTTAACATTGAAATATTACAATTCTCTATATTATGACATCTAAACGTCAAACTTACTCATAGTGATCATTTAAATCTCCCACTTGTACATATTATTCTGACATCCTAACATCAAACTTATTCATATTCGCCGTTTAAATGGCATGGTGATACATATTTTGACATCTAAAGATCAAACTTATTCATATTTGTCATTTAAATGTCACACTTACCCATATTTTGACATATATAGGTCAAACTTAAACATTTTTAGCATTGAAATATTACAATTCTCTATATTTTGACATCTAAACGTCAAACTTATTCATAGTTATCATTTAAATCTCCCACTTGTCCATATTTTGACATCCTAACATCAAACTTATTCATATTCGCCATTTAAATGTCATAGTGATCCATATTTTGACATCTAAAAGGCAAACTTATTCATATTTGTCATTTAAATGTCACGCATACTCATATTTTGACATATATAGGTCAAACTTAAACATTTTTAACAGTGAAATATTACAATTCTCTATATTTTGACATCTAAACGTCAAACTTACTCATAGTTATCATTTAAATCTTCCACTTGTACATATTCTGACATCCTAACATCAAACTTATTCATATTCGCTATTTAAATGTCATGGTGTTCCATATTTTGACATCTAAACGGCAAACTTATTCATGTTTGTCATTTAAATGTCACACTTACCCATATTTTGACATATATAAGTAGGTCAAACTTAAACATATTTAACATTGAAATATTACAATGCTCTATATTTTGACGTCTAAACGTCAAACTTACTCATAGTTGTTACTTAAATGTCCCACTTGTACATCCTAACATCAAACTTATTCATATTTGACATAATTTTATTATCACCTTTATTGTGATATGGCAATCGAAGACGGTTGTAGTTAGGTTGATAGTAGAAGTATGTGTTATAAGCGATAGAGAAGGTTACCAAGGAAACTTAGTTGTTGTGTACTATGTCACAGACTATGTGTGTCAAATGTTGTTGTTAATCAGTTACTAAATAAAATAGTATTCATATTCTGTAATACGTGAGGTTTATTATAAGATAAGTGCAGGCATCGCTTCACTCTGCTACAACCTTGATAATGTTAGCTTTGCTATCGAAACGCGTTAGCAATTTATCAAAATGTTTGGTGTGACATATTTAAATGTCACACTTTTCCATATTTTTACATCTAAACTTCCAATTTATTTATACTTCAGATTTAAATGTAGTAATTGTTCATATTTTGACATCTAAACGTCAAACTTATTCATATTTAAATGTCACACCTGCGCCGAATTGGACATCTAAACTTCAAACTTATTCATATTTGACATTTAAATGTCATATTTGATATTTAAACGTTACATTTGTCCAAACTTTGACATTTAAACGTCAAATTTCTCCAAATTTTGACAAACCAACTCATATTTAACATTTAAATGTAATGTCTGACAATCTTTCGCATTTAAATGCACCGATGGTCTTTCTTCTTTCCTTCCAATGCTGCGTAGCACTCCTAAGTCCTTCTTCTAGCCCTTTTGAAGGCGGCTAGCGTAAGGATAACGCGTTTTGGAAACCTGTCGCAATCAAATTCGACAGTTTTTAACGCGATTACGATTGTTGCAGCGTCTGATTTGGGTGTCGATGATGAAAGAGGAGAAGAAAGAGGACCTCAAATCGCAATAAGTAATAAATAAATAATAAAGTTGGCAGTTTGTAAAGTAAGTATTTTATTTTTCTTAAGTTTAGTAATACTCTTTTAGAAGTCAAGTATTTTTTTAGATTTATTAATAACATTGGCGTAGCTGATTAGTTGACATTTAAGCTTTTATACGTTTTGGGTATTTAGCGTCAACGTCAATATACATACAACCAACAATATAACAATATTTGTTAGTAGTACTACATCCAGTTCAAAGGGATTTTATTGTGGATCAATATATAGTTATTGTTATGACAAATATTTATAAATTATTTTCTATTATACATAGCAGCCCACTCACTACGCCACTGGTGAGTCGAAAACAAGCCTGAAGTTTAATCATTTTGCTACCAATCTGGCAGGTACACCAACCACAACAAGAATTAGTAATTAGTGATAAATTTTACTTATCTTAAGATGTTATACTGGTTTCCCTCCATTTTTTTGAAATCCCACCAATCCACATGAGAGAACCTAATCTGCTTCTTTTTATTGGTGGCTTGGTGGCATTGGCAGCCACTTGGCAGCAGGTATGATGGAAGTTCAATAATTTGTTCTGAAAACTTTTTAACTTTTATAACATTTTACTAACATAGCATAAGTTAAATAACAATAACTAATACTTTACCTTTATTTATGCATTTAACCAACTGTAAGTATATAACTCGTAATCGTATTTTGGTGCATTTTCCGTCTTATTTCCTAAAAACAACCTAACCTTGTTCATGTAAAGTTTTCTGTGCTTTCTTCTTAATACAGACATACGTTATGTTAGTATAGTGGGGACATATCACTTGATAACATAAGAATGTTGTGCTTAGATATCTGATAGATGTTAAAAGAGACGCACCTAAATAAATATTTTCTTAATATGAATATTGATATTTCAGCCATCTCTCGATAATATACCTACAGAAGGTTACTTGAAGAATGAAGTAAGTCAGATTTTTTTTTGTTAAATCATGTTTGTAAATAGTGTTTCTATCTTTTATGTCCTTTTTTTTCTAAATTTACGATGAAGAAATTGCTGTATGTTGTGTTATGTATTGCTTTTTAGTTAAATTTGAACATACACCCGTATTTAATGAGAAAAAAATTGCTTTCAGCTCATATTATATATACGGAGAAGATGTTCCTCCGGATATAGATAGAGTAAGTTATTTAATAATAAATTTTACATCCATTTGATGCTTATAACTACTTTCTAGTCGCTGTTAATAAATATATTTAAACCGTTCGGGAAATTACAGAAAATTTACATAAATCCTGAAAAAACTTGGTTCAAAGTCTATTTCGAATCGCTTGAGTAAGTAACTGTCAGGCTTAGAATTCAAATCCACTAAAAACGGCTTTTTTCTGCAGAGTAGCTGAAGCAGCCCTGTCCGTAAGCGGGCAGCCACCACATCGTATGCAATTATCGATCAAAAAAGAAAACTTTGTTGGGTATGATCTGTTTTAACTGTTATGAAGTAGATATTATAACGTAATTAATATTACAGTAAAAAATCGGCCGCTGCAAAAGCTCCATCTGTAACCGAGAGTGACAGTACAATGTCGTATGACGATGAGGAACTTTACGGATCGATCGGATCTGAATATTATAACATTCATGGTGTACCTGTTCAAACTCTACTGGATGATAATGGAATGATTTACGTACCTTTACAGGAAGTTAAACAGATCGGTTTTGAATTGTTCGACGATAGGAATATACCACGGGTCAATTTTAACAAGTAAGAATATAAAATTATATATCTTCCTTATTGCATAGTATAAAACATTCGTGGGTATTTGTTAAATTTGTAAATAAAAAAATGGTACCACATAATTACGAATTAATAAGTTTAGCTTTATCGGGTATAGATAAAAAGTGGGATTTAATAAAAAATTATACAAATTTACCAAAACATGAATTCATGTTGGCTGCAAAACCTTGCTTAAATTCTACCTATTTTCAATACAATGACAAAATATACAAACAAATTGTTGGAACTGCAATGGGTTCTCCATTATCTGCTGTAATAGCAAATTTAGTAATGGAGGATCTTGAGCAAGATTCTTTACATAAACTTGACAGTTATGTTGAATTTTACAAGCGGTATGTAGATGATTGCATATGCTGGATACCGTTAGGTTAAAATTGATCATGTTCTACACACATTCATTTCCTATCATGATAGATTAAAATTTACTGTTGAAAAAGAAAATCAAAATTCTATAAATTTTTTTAATGTTAAGATATACATAATAACACGAACATAAAAACAAATTGGTACATAAAAGACACTAGTAGCAACAGACACTTAAACTACTTTTCAAACACTTTGGTAAATCTAAAAAAAGGGTAATTAATAGTTTAGTTGATCGATTAAATTGATTGATTAAATTGTCACATCCTGCTTTTAGGAAAGAGAATATAAACAAAGTTAGATCAATTTTACAATAAACATAGTTAGCCCAAAGAATTTTACGAAAAATTAATAAAAAAAACGAATACATAAAATATACAACACAAAACAGTAAAATATATCACACAATTCCATACATCAACAACTTAAGTGACAGAATTAAATACGAATTTAAATAATCAGATATAAACATTACATTTACACCAAACAATAACAGACAGTTATTTACAAATTTAAAAACTAAGATTAAAAAAGATAATCAAAGTAATGTCGTATATAAATTAGAATGTAAAGAATGTGATAAATGTAACATAGGTCCGACTAGACAATACTTAAAAAAGCGACTTTATAATCATCAATACACTGTAACACATAACATAATCTTAGAGACTGTTTTGTCTAAGCATTCTAAAGAATTACAACATAACTTCGATCTTGAAAATGTTAAGATTTAAAAAAAAGAAAATAGTTATAAAAAGAGATTAATGATATACATTAAAAAAGAAAAT
>SMLS01061024.1:0-18128 GCA_004785975.1 Popillia japonica
TTTTTTGGATAAAATCGTGGGTTTTATTGAGTGTACCAATTGTTGTTTTCCCAACCATCACTTAACGTAAATGTACACTCTCTTTCTAAAGTAATGTCTCCCCCAACAAACGGGTTCATATCAGTAACCCTTTCCAATTGATGTACTCTAACCGTCTAGCGACCTCGGTTACCCAACTTCGCTATAACCGAGGTCGTCCGACGGCTAGAGTACGTCCATTGGAAAGCGTTATTGATATGAATCCGTTGGCTAGGGGAGACATTACTTTAGAAAGAGAGTGTACAACCGCGTACTACATTTGTCAGAGGGTGCCGCATGAAGGTATGAATATGTCCTCTAAAAAGATACAATGACTCGTATAACTTTGGCCGGATGGATTTAATAATATGTTTCTTGTCATGAAACACAGGTAAATTCATCACGTTTATTTAAACGACACTTTGTTCATTTATAGGTCAATCTAGTACAAGACCAATGGTACTAACTTAACTCATGGTTTCTGAAATGCTAAATGAACTAGCGAAAGACAGTGTAAAACCTCAAACGGCTGACACTTTGTTGGAGACAATGTTCAGCTTACTGTGGCTACTTAAAATTTAAATAGTTTTGACGAGTTATTGAATTCTGATTACTCTGTATATACATATTTCGTTATTTCTACCTAGTCCAAAAAAACAGAATTTCACTCTTATTCATCTTGTTCATCCTGATGTTGCATCTCAGAGTATAGTGATCAATACGCACAATTCTAATAGTTGGCTTATTGACATCCAACAAATATTTAACATTCTGGTTTTTGTTCAATCGTTTCCAAAACGTATGCTCTTTTGTGTTTTGCTTTTGACAATACTATTCCAATTCAGTTGAATAAAGTTGAAATATTTGTTATTATCATCTGACTGATATCCTAGTCCCCCTCACTTAAATAAGTATGTCTTTTTGGAGAAGATCATCATAAAAGGCCACGTGCATACCTAAGATATAGTCTAGCAGTAGCTCAGAAGTAATATAACATAGCAGTTGACCAGCTTAATTCTAGATTCCCGTTTGCAAATGAACACATTTTTAACCACGAAGTAGCATGAAGAAAACAGGTACGGTTCAAATATATGTACATTTATTTACAAGTTCAAACAAAAGAGAAATTCTTGATCGTACACAGGTGATGAATGGTCAAATGAATTATTGAAATAATAAAACAAGCGCCTTAGAGAACTAAATACTATTTACAAGAATAGCTATGCGACAAGTTTACATACATTAATAGAATTTCAATTAATGCTTACGCAAGGTACTGGTCAGGTATTCAACTTCCTTCAAACAGGTAAGATATAACCTACTAAAACTATAATTATATAGATAAACATGTATCTACAGTCGTATACGGAATAACGGTGTGTTTGTGAGGGTCAACATATTTTGACACCTCACCGGAGAAAACGCAGAGGCCAACTTCTCGCCCCCTCTGCGAACGGAACGGTGGTAATTCTGAAGAGGCCAGCTTCTCGGCTCCTCCACAGAATACCCGGGGTTAGTGCTTGTATGGGGCCAACTACTCGGCTCCCCAATGGACAGTATGTGCAGTCAGGAATAACGGAAAGGGGTTTTACGAAAGCCAACTTAATCGGCTCCTCCACCTGCCGGCCAACTCCTCGGCTCCAACAGTCAGGAAGGGAGGAAAGTAAGTGGATTCTCACAGCAAAACGCGGTCTTTATATACCCTGGCCAGTACCTTTTTACGGCATGACATCATTAGCAAAAACATACAACGCACATCAAAACTCGAATATATAGGTGAAACCAAAACTATTTGCATATACATATGGTAATACAAGAATACAATTTAAAAAATATATATTAACTCGGTGAATGAAAGAAAATAACTTTTTTTTCTTGCCACGAACGCCAGAGTTTGTTACAGTACTTAGAAAACGACGTAACTTTTACTAGCTTCTACTGCGAGTGCTTAACGCTTAAATTTACTCCAGACGCAGTTTGAACGTAACTGTAGAATTCCAGCTTAGTGA
The DNA here is from genome assembly GCA_004785975.1 of Popillia japonica. Classification (NCBI taxonomy): domain Eukaryota; kingdom Metazoa; phylum Arthropoda; class Insecta; order Coleoptera; family Scarabaeidae; genus Popillia; species Popillia japonica. Next base: position 2,028 of record SMLS01061024.1, read on the forward strand.
AACCTTCTGACTTAGTACTCATTATGGATATTGCTTTGGTAGTATGCGTGATTGTTTGTGATTCCAGAGCATATACATATGTGCTTCTAATATGCTGAGAATATGCCAACTAGTATTCTATAATGTTAAAATAGAGAAAAAAGATCTCTATTGGCAAAGCTTTTATATAATTCGGTGACATTGATGATGCTAGTCAATGCACTTCGAATAAGAAAAGATGCAGCTTAATTAGTGCAATTCTGGTAAATTCCACATAAGTGCAGTTAAGCTTTTAAGGTAATTTGTGACAATATTACTCTAATGTAAATGATTCGGCTTGGGATGACCTCAAGAGGAAATTACTCCACATGACACTCCACTAGCATTTGTTTCAAAAGAGATCTACTTCAGTATATGCATTTAGAGAGTGCGCATGGATTAGGGTATTACAGAAAATAATGTAAACGCCAAACAAAATCGTTAAAGTGGTATCAAACTGTCTTTATTTCTAACACACATTACACTTTCGTAATTTGCATTCCATTTAACGATAACAATCATTGTGAATGCAGCAGTAGGAGCGAAGAGATATATATGTTTGAGCCGTAGTTAATTGCGACGGGTTTATACGGAAAATGAATGCGACTAGATCTTATAATTAGTAACAATTAAGCAATTTCGAGATTAAGTAAAGTACAAGCGCCTGCAAATGAAGACATTTGTACCTAATAGGGTATTCACGCCAGACGAATTCTAGATTTACAAAGAATTAAATAAAATAAATGATAGTCGTTTGCTACGAGAAAATGTTTAAATAATTCAGGACTTCGGGAGGTAAAGGGCTTAGCTTCGTTCGAAGCGGAGAGATGGGATGGAACAGACTCCGATATGCCCAAACTGTACGCTTCTCGTAACGGTACTTTTGAGTATGTGTAAACATTACACGCCTCGCTTGTACATCTGAAATTCTATTTTTTGACACTTCTTTTTCGCATAAACCTAGTTTATGAATTTTAAAGTAAGCTTAAGGCAAAATTTTGTAATATGCATGAGGACGTAAGACACATATTAACACTTTATATTGGAATAAAATTTGGTACTGAGGATGGAATAAACTGCTACTGGATGCTATTTCTTTCGTGTTCGGCACTACAAATTTAATTTCAATTAAGAAAAATAGGAAACTATATCATTTTTGTGATCAGTTCAATGTTTTTGCAGCAACTTTTCACTTTTAACAGTTGATTGAACCGAATGTAGTGCAATTTGCAGAATATTTTTAGTAATGTTAAGTTGTATAACTAAAAGTTTTTAGCGTATATATGGCCACAATTTTTATGAAGAATATGTAAGTAAACGTTTCAATATATTAATTACAAAGCAGTACCGGTATGTTTCCTTACGCAACTGTAAAGTGAGCTTAGTTGACTACCTATACAGTAAATTGGTCTTATTTATATACTCGCGACCTCAGATTTTCCTCCATATTAGCAATTCGTTCTGGTTTAAAGAAAGTGAATGAGCATCATTCTAAAGTGGATGCAGCACAGCTAGTAGTAAAAAAGAAGGTATATGTAAAAATAACGAACATAAAATCTTATTCCTGCACACAACAATAGCATAGACGGTAATAGCGAAATTCATTTTAATAAAATATAAAAGATCGGAATTTCCAAGAAGACAATATGCATTGTACGAAATTCGATGTACGATCTCCCTTCGACCATAAAGAAACGAGAATATAGGCACTTGAAAGCGGATATACGAGATTTGTATTGGACACTTATACAGATGATAAATTCTTAACGATGGTTCAGGGGTGCGCACCCTGTTCAGTTCACGCTGAATTGGTATGTAAATGGGGGTTTTATGTTGTTGAAATGAAATAAATTCGATACTTGATACCATGAAATTGAAGTGTATAACCACTGTAAAGTTTATTTGAGCATAAATCACAGCTTTACGACTTCATTTTTTAATATTTTAATATCCGCAAACAAGCTTTTACGTTTGTAACAGACTAAAGTTAGATGTGGGTCGTATCCGTATAACAATGTGCAGTAGCAGTTCATGCTACCTAATTTTGGCGAGACGGTTAGAAGCGCACTGCTTATAAAATATTAATTAACGTGTGATTTTAACATGTACATTAAAACCTGTGCATAGCGGCCACTAAAAAAATCAAAATTGTTGACCGTTATTCAAAGGTGGCCGCAAAAGCGACTTTTGGAAATAGCTTAGCAATGGGTATTCCGTCCTCCTGGCAAAAATCTTCATTAGATTGAACTACTTCTGGGAATCTGGTTTTGGAAAAACAGTTTGTAATGGTTGATTGAGAAACCTGTTTCCATACGGCTGCAATCCATATTAGCGCACTTGTTAGATTTATGCTCGTTTCCCAATCTTCAAAGTCACAATTACTCTCAACGAATGTTAATAGTCTTTTGATCAATACACTGCGGTATATCATCTTAAAATTGTGAATTATGCCTTGATCTAACAGCTGACAATACGACGTAGTGTTTGGAGGCAAAAAAATCAATTTGACGTTTTCTAGCGAAACTTTAGGATGTGAAGTTGCATTATCCAGATATAGAAGCGCCTTTCGTTTTTGTTTTGCCATTTTGTCATAAGATCTGATGTCATCCAATCCTTTTTGTTATGTACCCACGCTAAAGGTAATTTGTCGATATGATTTTCCTTAAAACACCGAGGATTTTTACTTTTTCCAATAACTAAAGGGTTTTTCTTTGTCGCCTTCCATATTTGCGCGGAATAAAATAGTTAACCGTTGTATTTGCGTGGCGCGATAGTACAGACCTATTTCGTCAACATTACATATATCCTTCGAGGAATAATCCTTTAAAATTAATGGTAATTTAGATTTCCATACTATTACATCTTTCAAATTTACATTAACGGACTCACCGCAAATAGATTTAAAAGTGATATTGTGCCTTCGACAGAAACATTCCAACCAACCATTTGAAGCAGGAAAATTCTCGATGATTAAATTTATTGCTGTCTCTAGCGCCTTTTGTTTAATCAATGATCCAGATATGGGAATGTTTTTATTTCTAGCCATGCAGAACCACTTATACACAACTTGATCTACTGCTATTCCACCCGTTTCAGGGGATTTCCGTTTCTGATACAAATTAATACCTTCTTCATACATCCTTTTAATATCACTTTTGCTTTTTTTTAGGATAGGTATCGTTAATTTGAGTTTTTCCGACTCCGAATTTTTCGGCAAACTTCCGCGAACTTAAATTATACTTTTCACTCTCCTCGATAATATCAATTTTGCCTTTCAGTGACGAACGTTTTCTTTTTAGCGACATATTCAAACACTTCACGAACACAGCGATAAACTTAAACTGATCGAATGAACAGGCGTTTTCGGAAACTGCTACAATCGGCTGCTGTTTTTAAATAAATCTAACGTGTTTCATTATAACTAACAATAAACCCTTACAAGTAAATTCTCTCACCTTCTTTAGACTGAACAACAAATACGTGAGTTTTAAAATTCTCGATACGGACAACGACCGTTATTGATAGATAAATTTTATTGCTTTTATGCCATAAAATATTGGGATCGTCTGGCCGTGACAGCTTTGTAAAGGCGGCCGTTATTGCAAGGTTTGTATATATGGAAATACTCGTATTGTAGATTTTTGCAATGTTACAGCTGGCCGTTATCACAGGTGGCCGATATATACAGGTGTCCGTTAACACAGGTTCTACTGTAGCACAAAATATTTTCTATTCCAACAATTTTGAAATAAAATTCAAAGAGAACATATTTAAAAGTATATCTAGTACGAAACCAACCAATTAACATACGTACACCTTGATGCAAATGTATCCGGACACGTATCGAGAAAGAAATTCCTGCCGCACAATATTTTGTTCCGAATAGACGGAGTGTCAGCATACCGTACTGAACAGAATATTGTGCGGCAGCTGTTTCTCTCTCGATACATGTCCGGATACATTTGCATCAAGCTGTATCTACATATATGTAAAGAGGATATTGCTCCTAAACGTATGTTAGAAAAAACATAATGTGCAATCACATGTCTATGCCTAGTTTTTCCCTTGTAAAATTCAGAAGTTATCTATTGAACAAGCCACAATACTTCCTTAACACACAGACATTTTTACAAGCTTTGTCACCTTGGCAGGAGTTTAAAATTTGGTTGTGGTTAGACAAAATATTCCCGTATTCTATAATTGGGAATATAGATAACAGTTAAGACTTGTGATAGGTACATATTTTGAGTAACAACAATTTTTTAATAGATGTCTTCTTAAAAATCCAAGTAGTATACTCCACGCAATTTGCCCTTTATCAAGCACCAAGAGATATAAATGGTTAGAGAAACGCATATTGAAAGGTTTAGGGTAACTGCTGTGTTAGTTTTAGTTACGCATATATGTGTGCCTTATGCAACAACTGTGGTATCAAAACCAATATATATTACATACTTTACATATATTATCATACACACAACAAAGTCTACTATAACAACTACATACGCGACATCACCAACTATTTTCTCAAAGTTTCAGTTGCATAATTAAGCGCAAAGCTACAAAATTACATGCTAATCTAAACACACTGACGCGATTGCCTCTAAATGCCCCGTGTATTTACAACTACGATGTTTTGAATAAATATCCCCGAAAAAGTAGAAAAGCACCCATACAAAATACCTACAGTTCTATTCGAGAGAGTTCCTGCGGATCTTGTATGTGCATTTACGAACTACTACTATTATTTTATTGTAATACATGCCTACACACGATAGCTTTCAATATACTTGACCAACAAATTATTATAGATTCCAAAATAATACAGTTACGTAAACTTTTTGTGCGTTTGGAAATCCATAATGCATATATTAGTCTCCGATAATTTATTAAAACTTTTTTATAATTTTATTAACCACTTAGCTAAAATTGATGGCATTTTATAAAACTTCTTTGCTAGTGTAAATACTTCGATAAGTAGAAAATCGTAGTAAACTACTCCAACTAAATTATATATCTATCTCAGTCCAGCCAACGTCCCAAAAGGTGAAAAGCATATATTTCATGTAGAGTAGATAGTATAAACTTTTGTAACTGACAAGGAGAACACCAGGTTTGCCCGACACAGATCTTGATGAGTGTCAACTATTTTATAGAGGGACCTCGCCTGAAGTACAAGTTTTTATCGTAAGTCGCCCTAGTTTCTGAAAAAATGCAATACTGTTTTGGGCGTTGTTTATATACCGTTAACGTTAGTATTCGTTTAAGAAAGCGCGCGTAGCGCAGTGGACTGAATCCACGTTCACAACCGTGCTGGCTCGCAATCGATTCCTGGCCAGTCAAAGAAGGATTGAACAATTACAGTTGTAACAATGCCATCATGTTGCAGAACAAAAAAATAACAAAGTACAATTGATGTGTAAGTATTACTCAATGCAATTTATTTTTTATAACTGTAACACATTTGGTACCTACATAGATATTGGAGGTCTAGATCCAATGACTAAAACCATGCGTAAATGTTAAAAAATGGAGAAAGAAGGTTCTACTGATCAAGTAATTGTGATTAGTGCTCTGCAAGCTACAAAACATCCTGTGAAGCTGTCTAGTTTGCCACTAAAACCGCTGTTAACATAGAACATGTTGATTTAGTTGCTTTATCAGTAAGAAGAAAGCTGAGTTTCAACTATAAAGTATGTATAATTCCGGAGGATTTACATGCCCAACAAACACAGAGTAATCAAGTAATTTTCCAAGGATTCTTCATTAGGTGCTGTAGGCGCTGTCGCCAACATGATAAAATAGTACTCGGCTCATAGGATCACTGTCCTACAGCAGTATCTGGTCATGTGATACTTAGACGCTATAATTTCTACTTCTATATTTTGCCAAAAGTATTGAAACAAAGTAGGAAAGAACCGCGAAAGGATATGATATATTTATGAACATGAAAATGAAGATTTGGGGATTCTAAGATGCGTAAAGCAGTCAATGTTCCAGACAGACTGAGACAATTGTTAGAATTTTATTCTTGTAGTAAAGACAAGGACAGCGTATGCTAAATGTAAAAAAAAGTATGTTTTGAACATAGCACAAAATAAAATTGATTTCATATAAAATGCTTTTCAAAACATTTTTATTTTGAGGATTAAATGTGGTTTATTGTCTGATAAAGATGGCCATTTAATTTGTATTTTTGTCAGTCTAACATGAGGCTGATACCGGATAGCCAGCCTCTTTTCAAGACACTCTCCTGTAGACAAAAAGGTTTCTTTTGTATAATTTTCGTAGGATATCCATGACAACCTATTGAATCTGGGACATGTCCTTACACAATCAGATTATTTTTCACATTTTTTTAACCAATACGATCTGCTAGAAAATCATGAAATGCTTCTATTCACCATAGTCGTGGAGAATTTTGATATTACATTACGTTTTGATATTATTGAAAAGGTACTTATTCTTATGGAGAGGTTGAAGACAGCCCTTTAAAATCAGATAGTGCTACATACCAAGAATTTGCGTCATATTTTCTGGATTTTAATTGCTCAATTTGGTTGCTTGTTTTGTTAGTTGAGAAAAAAATATTTCTAATTAATTTCTAACTGCTCCATGCAGCGGATGAGATTGTTGATAGCATGGAAGCGATACAAATTAGATATAATTTTTACCGATTCTCGAACAAATCTGCTTGTAATTTTTCCCAAAAATACACTCAACTCTCTCTGGCTTGAATTGTTTAACGTGATATACTCACAGAAATTCAACTTTTAAGTTACCCAGTTTTATTTGGTTTGTGTTAATTAAAAATTTTCTCGGCTGCGTTCTGCTAGCGCTTTTATTGGTCTGTATTTTTCGCAGTACCGTGTTACACGTACGCCAATGTTCTGTCTGAATAAAGTATCATTATTGCAATCCACGTTTGTATTTACTATTTGTGGGGCAACCCAGGGTATATATGTACATATAGCGTTCTATGTATATTCAAAGCCATTAATACTGCTTTATTTTCATAGTTTTTGCATTGAGCTAGCACATTGATTTTGATGCAGACTTTCAAAATAAGATTTTCTCGCAGATTGCCCATACATGCATGCTCGAACTTTTATTCTTTGCAGACCATCATGTAAGGGCGGTATGATATCTATTATTTAACAATGAGAATCGATAAATATACCAAGTAATGTGGGAAGAATACAGTATACGAGAGTTTTCGAACGGAATTTTAAACTCATGTGTAGATTACGGCGTATTGGAGATGAACCGTTTTAAATTTAGAGTGTATTTATGAATTATTTATGATCTAATTACGTGATGCTGTTTATTTGGTAACGCTGAATTTTTATTCGCTTGCATATGCAATGACATTAAATAGCAGTAATAATTGTATTACTCCACCTAGTGCATATAACAGAAAAGGTAGTTACCGAGTGAATTAAAAATACACTTCTGTATGAAGCGGGGAGAAAACTTTATGATTTCTATTTTGAATGTGATATGAAGGAAAATTAGTGCCGAACTACGTAGAGAACTCAAGCATAGTAAGGGAAGTACTGGCAATACTGGGATGTAACTGGAAAAAAAATAGGTCAAAAAGGAGAGCGCTTATAATAATTGAAGAAAGTATACAGTCGCGTACAAAAGAAAAAACCTTCTAACTACAATTCTTACATTATTTATCATAATCGCTGCCATCTTTATTTTAATAATTATGTTAGACTATCAGACCTAGTAACTGTTGTTCATGGGATTGATGTCGTTGCTATAATTTACAGAATTGATACGTTCCATATAACGAAAGACATAATATAGAACATTGCAGGGAACTTATATTAGTAAAGTTATTATTCGTTGACAAAAAACAGAAATTGCGTAATAATTAAATTGTGATGGTGTTCAATAACTCTCTTGGATTTGCCTAGATAATATGTTTATACGTATTTATGCTATGGTTTGTAATGTTTTCTTTTATGTGCCGTATTACACTTTTCATTAGATAAGTTAAGATTTAACATAAGAATTATGGACGGGGCTGTAGAAGGTATCTTGTTTCACTAATTGTAAGTTTAGGAAGGCCACAGAACTTTGGACTAACATCGTTCTGACACACTAATTCTCTATAAGATTCAATAGTATTGCGCTCTATGTAATTATTTCAACTGCAATAATACTACTGGATTAATTCCCAACTGGCGTTTTTGATTAATATCATAGGGAGACCAAAAACGTAATGCATATTCCAAGCGCAGGCGGATCAACACTAAATCGGATCAACGGTTGATAAAAATGTTGAATATAAGCAGTCCCAAGTTTGAGCCACGAGGAGCCCCTTAAGGAGCGATATAACTTTTAGAAGCATAAGAATTGTAATATACGTATTGAACTCTGTCAGCCAAGTACGACATAAACAGTTCCACTAACGCTTCATTAAATCCAAGAGACTGTAGTTTGAAGCGAATAATGCTGTGGTCTAAACGATCAAAAGCTTTAGCGAAGTCTGTGGAAATAAGTTACGCAAAGTAAGACAGGTTGGAAAACGTAGATATTTTTCCAACAAAGCCATGTTAGAAGGGAGAAAAAACTAGTTGTAGTTACCGGATAATTTTTCGTATACGAGCATTGCTCAAAGATGTTTGCAAAGGTGCATAAAATAGGTACGGGTAATAGTTAGTAATATTCTCAGAATCTCGACTCTTCAGTATTGGTATAACACGTGCAACTTTCCATCTATCAGAGAAAGTTCTGGTCTTCAATATTAGCTCAAAAATACATACCAGAGGATGCACTAGTTGGTTTTTGCAATTATTGATCAAAAACAATGGTATTTGATCATCGCTAGAGGCTGTGACGGTATTCTAATTTGCTAATTGCGTTTACGATGTCGTCTATTCCAAACCCATTGACCTCCCCGTCGATAGTGTTTATAGTATTATTAAGGGATGCCGTGGAAAGTGATGTGAAGACATTGCTAAAATAACTGGAAAACTATCAACAACTAGTTGAATCGTTAATTAAATAGTATCATCTTGTTTGCGTTACAGCATTTTTCAAACTACATTACCTAACTCGTACTTTAATATCCATTTCAATCATTTCCAATTTCTTTCGTCTTACAGCATTCTGGACAAATATTGACGTCGGTCTATTTAGGTGTTATATATACATACATACATATACACTATGTCCACTATTGTCTGAAATTCACTCTGAATAGCTTTATGTACATTAAATAAACAATGGGGCAAGACCATAAATTAAGTAATTTAGTTAATTAGCTTGATAGAGTCAATGCAACAAAATTAATATTTCTGCGATTAATGAGATTACTCCGTTAATAAGTAATAATTTACTTTTAGAAAAGTAATAATTTTATTTTCTAAAAATGCATACAAAATGCTCTAACGGCTTTAGCACAACACATACTACGGCCAAGCAGTTTCTAAAAATGTGCTCCTATTAGGTAATTGCTTTCTTGCATCAAAAACCTGAACTTGCAATCTACAAAGTGATTGACAGCTATTCAATTAATTCTCTTATGTGATTATACCAAAGTTGCCTGATTTTTTGCGTTAACCCTTATAAAAAGGGCATCATATAATATTATTGATCATTATATAACAACAAATTCCTCCATCAGTCAAGTCCAGTATAGGTCGATGAGTTTCTAACAATATCAAACTATATCCTATGATCTGAATAAATCTCAACTTCCAAATGTATAAATAAATATACAATAGCTATTGCTACACTAGCCTCTGGTTATTAGGTTCGCGTACCAACAGTATGTCTCTTCCGGCGCATCCACCATTTTTATGTTGACTGTCTTCCGTTATATGTATTTGCTGCAATAGAATTTAAAAAGCTGCACCGCCCGAAAATTGATCATTCCAACTACCAGAAAAGCACCCTTACTTTTGAGAGAAATATAGAAACAATTTTCTGCAAGAAGTTGAACTGTGTTTTGCATACATTTTAGCAATTTTTTACCGCTTTCTAGTAGTCAGAGTTAGCAGCAGCTTTTGTTGTTGTCCAACTGTTATTAAATAGTCCGAATAGCGCTGAAATATCAAAACTACGGAGTTTAGTAATCACTTAGTAACATCAAACATGTACTTAGGCCTTTATACCAACAGCCGAAAACGGACGAATTTAATCGTTAATAAGATTTCATATAATACATTGGATAAAATTTATTTTCTTAAGAAATTTAATAAATATGTAAAATGTTGGATATTGTGGAAAACAAAGGTGATGTTGGCCAATGTTTATAGACTAAAATACATGATTACAATACATTGAATTTTTCGTTTGCTCACATTTTTCTAATTGTTAATATTTGTGTTGATGTTATTGACAACAATATTCCCGATTCTTCCGTATATATTTTGTATTGCATATATGTATATAATAGTATATGTACTTTCTTTGACAATGGTCTACAAACAGCTCTTTTGTAAATACGTTATATGAAGCTCAGGTGCTTTGTACTTACTGCGTTATTTAAAATGCTAGATTCGTATATCTCTAAAGTAGTTCATGTTTTATCTTACGCTTTAATATAATAAACCGTATAAAAGCTACGCGCACACAGTTTAATAAATGCTTCAGTTACTAAATCTTTCACACCTTGGAGCAGACGTTGTACTGTCGGTAGTTTCCAACTGGACATAAAGAAGCCAAAGTTTTGTTGCAACTCACTGCGATTCAGTTAGAAACTTTTGTCATGAACTTTTCGCTAGCGTACGTTCAAAGTTAAAGCACAGCAAGGCAGTATATAATGAAATTGAACGTCATGCCAGTAATTGTGTTTTAAGTTTCATTTCGAGATTATTTTAAATACGCGTCAACTTGTCTGTTCACCCGTTTTATTAATTTAAAGGCATGTCATATTTGTGAAAAGTCTGGTAAATGTAACTAAAAGTAAGTGAAGAATATATATGTGTAGGTATGTATATTTATATTGCAAAGCACAACAGAGTTTGAATCACTGCTCACAGTACCATATTATGCCTACATGTATATTAAACCATATCGCAGAATAATTGCAATGAGCGTGGCAATAATACAGAATCTACTGAAAGGAACAAAAACAATTAACTTTGCTTGTAATAAAGCACATACTTATGAGAATAGCATAATGTTATTAACTTGCACATACTTTAATTAAAAATTAATTGGGCTAACTACTGAAAACGGCGAACATGAATTTGGCGTCAGAATTAGTATGAATTGCTTTACCAAACACCAGTAACTAATTTTATTTATATCCAAACATTCAAAGTGGACCTCCATTAATACAACATATACATTTACTACTGATCTCTCCAATTATTAATGAAATCTATTGCGCTGTGAAACAAAAAGGATTTTTTTCTTCCAAGCAGAAAGAAAGAAATATCACTATTATGGTATAGTCCTCATAAATTTAAGTACAAAGTCGGATTTCGGATGGCGCAAATGCTCTTACACTCATGCTGCTGACATTACAAAATTCGTTGTTTTACACTTTTCTATACAAGTGTACAGGTTGTGTAGGTTTTTCTTTTCTAGTCCAGTAATTGGAATAGCTAAGCTGCAGATTAATAATAAGTACAGGAATCTGTAAATTACCATACATATTAAGTTGTCCCTACTTCATCCCAAACATTTCTATCATCGAACAAAGGGGGTTGCATGTCTGTGCTGATGAGTATTTATTGACGTTGTGCTGAAGCACACCTGTCATACTAACTTTAGAACTAACTGAAGAACCTGGTAGCGTTTTAGCCGGCATCCCAGCTTTGCGGTCCGTTTTATGGATAATTTTATATCTCTGATTGGATTGTTAATATCTTCTACAGTCAATAGATCAAGCCCAGATGAACAGCTTGGTTCTATCGTTGTATCACTAAAATTTATCTTCTTTCGCCAGAATTTTATCTCTCTTTACTGTCACATGTTTTGAAAACTTTGGTATGGGCCAGTACAGAGTTGATCTCATTGCAGATTTCTAAATTCGTGTATATGTATTACTGTGATTTTGGTGTAATCATGCAGTGCTGGGTGTGTGTACTTGAGTAACACTTAATGTCGTACGAATTACACCTGGCGTGAATACTAAAAGGAAACGCATATTTGATTAGGTATAATGAAACGTCACTGATATCATTCAAATTGTCATGTGACTCTAGATTCTATGGTTATCTTTTGCGAATGCCAATGAAATGTTACAAAATGCGTAAATAATAAAGCAAGCAGCTTACAGAACTAAACACTGGAGACTAAGGTCAAATATTTATAAGAATTGCAATGCCGGAAGTTTATATACATTGAAATCTCAATCAATGCTTACGCAAAGTACTGGGCACGCATCCAGCTAATTTCCTTCGAACGTGTAAAATATAACCTATTAAAATAATAATTATACTGACAGACATGTGTATACAGACGTATATGGGATAACGGTGTGTGAGAATCGACAAACTTCGATACCTCACCGGAGGAAGCGCAGAGGCCAACTTAATCGGCCCCTGTGCGAACGGTACGGTGGTAAGTCTGAAGAGGCCAACTTTCTCGGCTGCTCCACAGAATACCTGGGGGGTATGTCGTTGTGGACGTTGGCCCCTCCGTGTTTTCTGTGGTATGCTAGACGGTGCTCCAATAAATGCTTATATTATTTTCAAAGAAAATACTATAAAGAATAATGGTAGAGCAAAACCTATATCAAGGCGTAATTTTTTAGAGAATGTTGCAGTAAATCTTGTTAACGCACAGGCTACAAAATGAATCTAATCTGCCGCGTTCATTAAAATATGATATGATAGATATCCTAAGTGAAAACCAAGCAATATTGTGTCAACCAGTTGATGAAAAACATCCGAAACGAGGATATTGTCGAATATGTCCAAGTTCGAAAGATAGAAAAAGAAAAGATGTATACCTTTTTTGTCAAAACGGACTTTGTGCCGAACATCGTCAGACAACTTGCCAGTACGTTGTATATACTGGGGCTAAAGTATTTCACTTCGTTTGAAGTGTGGATTCACATAAACCTGCTATAAACGTTTTCGATACTATTGCGGAAAGAAACCATTTTCGTTCATTAAATCAACTCCTAAAGGAGAATATACTGAATTATAAACAGATGCGATTTCGCATACGGCATTAGTGTTTTGCATAGGCTAATAAGTTAACGAGATGGGAGGAAACGGGTTCGAACTTTACCAAAACTGCTGACGTTAATCGCGTTAAGGGCGTCGAAATTTTCTCCGACAGAAGAAATTAATTCATCACTTCAACAACTCCACTTATATATACCTTCTAATACATATAAAGGTGGTTGGTGCGACGTCATCCGCAGCAAGCGCGAATCGCGCAAATTATGCATTCGCTTTGGTCCAGGTGAATAAGGAGCAGAGGCGGAAGTCTAGAGTAGGATTATATTTTATATTTGAACCTGTCGTCCGTGAGAATCGCGGCAGAGAGAGTCTCTCTGTTTCTACGCTCATACACCCCCTGACGAAATCCACTCACCGGCATCTTGTCATGAATGTATGTATGATCCCGGGAAAGTAACTTCAGTTAAGTTATAATAATACAGTTTGCGTACTACTACAACGGCAGCCAGGCAGGCTACGGCACAGCCAAACGTCTTCGCTAAAACTTAGCCGGTACCTACCAAATCCGCGACTTAGATAACACTGACTTCACACCGGTTTGGCGTCACTGCTAAGCTACTGGATTATTCATGAATTTAAGCTAGTTTGTAACTCACTTTCTCTCCGGGTTTGCGGGCTTGTCGCGTACCCTCCTTCCACTGCTGCTGTCGTATCCTCGCAAAACAAACGCGTCGCAGTACTATCCTCCACATTGGTGTGTAATCATTTCCTCATTACTCAACTTAAACGTTTCCCATTTACATACATATACTAAATATGTGAGTGGTGCGTGTGTAAATTTGAATGAGTGTAACCTACATACGGAATGGTTCCAGATTTCTACGCTTCCAAAATAAATAACGAGTTATACGACAATTTTGATGAAGCCTGACATATCTGTATCTCTGGATTAAATGTATCCGAAAGTTCAACGACATTCCTGAAATTCAAGGAATATTGATGTCATACAGCTCGACAGAGTAAGGTTCAATTACAGAAAAGTAGTGTCCGTAGTTGAAACTTACTGATTTACATCATATTACATAAAACTTATTTGGAACGCACAAAATTGTTGAACTATCAATAACAGTTATTAAGCGGCTAAATTGCTAAAATAAACAATCGAAGCAATTGAATCCTTTGGTAGAGTGTTAATAATACATTACAATCTTATGTGACCCAAATTATTATTACTTTTCAGAATCACATTGAACAACGTGCCAACGCAGACTAAAAACTTCATCGTCAAGAATAACATCATAGACGTCCCTCGTGGATTGCCCAAATCCTTACTAAGAGCCTCCAATTTTTTAAAAAGCAGTCGTTATGAGCGGTTATATGTATATTGTGTGAATGTTGCTGTCTCACGATAGAAACAAATAGAAGAAGGATAAAAGGAAAATATTAGTATAATATCTTTTGTTGCAGTTTAAAACTGTTTCCTTTCTATTTTCCCGGAGATATTTGACTCGTTATCGACTGTTGTTCCTCTGTCAAAAGTTACACATTAAATTTTTAACCCTATAGCATTTTGGCTTACTGTATCGTTCTAATATGACTTTAAACTTGATAATTTATGTACTATCGCCGCCAAAAGTAGCGAATCAGTCCTTCAAGCAATATGAACTTTCGTATATCTGCGTAACATGCGACTAATCGTACTGGGCGACTGTAATTAGAGACGGATATCTACCTAGCAGGTAAATTTAAGGCAAAAGTATTTGCAAAAAATAAGCTATTATATATAATATCATTTACCATCTACCTCTTACTCTATATTATAAATAAGTGCCTACTAGAATTATTAAATAGATTTCGTAAACACAAGCAGCCTTTTCTGTTTCTTGATAGTAAATTATATATGCGTAAAACATGCATGTTTTACACTGGCATGTTTTAAGTCATACGCTTCTTAATATACTAACAGAATTTTATTTATAGAAAACAAAGAATTGTTCGGAAAGCGGTATTAAGAAACGGTTTTAATCATATTTAAAGAAATTTACTACGAATCCCCTTAAACTCCTAATGTCTTTTAAATTACTGTAAGTGCAGTATTTCTTGAACCGACTAAAACTTCTTAAGTCCTTGTTCTTCAACGAATTTTGCACCGTTAATGTCGGCAAATTTTAAATATATTCTTAATTACGAACATCGTTCAAATCGCACAAAATTTTTAGAAATAATAGACATATTGCTATCAAACACATGATATATTTTGCTCTGTTTGAATTAAAATATTAGGCGAATATATTAATAAAATAATATAAAAGTCGTTCCATATTTACACGTCCTATTCTACAATTTTATAATCTTTGCAATTATTGTTTGAATCATATTTTGCATGAGAAATTTATCCTAAAATTTCTTTTTCTTCAATTAATTTGGCTACGTTCTACCTTAGTTTAGTACATTATATTTATTTCCAATATATTGATAACTCGCTTCGTTTAAATTTATTTAAATGCTCTCTGCCCTTTAGCCTGCAGGTATACGGCTTGGTACAACTGCCCAGTTTTTTTACCTGAATAAATGATTCAGGACCGAAAGCCTATAGTAGACGCGTTTTATTGCAGTTTGATTCGGTACTTTTGGCGGCGATAGTACGATAGTACATTCAAAGTGGAAAGAGGCTGTAGGCCATCTTATTACTAATCTAACTATATATAGTAGTTAGTAGTAGTATATAGTATATTTTGTATACGTACTTAGGTTATGTTTGTATGTATAGGTCTATAAAATATGGAAAGCTCGCATACAAGGCATTTAATAAGAGAAATTACATTTTAGAGGTCCAAAATAACTCTGGCATCATCTTAAAAAAACCTGAACCATCATAATTAGCAAAGCACTGATATACGAAGAAACGCAATTTGGCCTCGATCATAAAAGTTGATAAAGTTATTTTTATCACCATATTTAGCCAATTTCCAGGTCTACGATT
>SMLS01061025.1:0-15389 GCA_004785975.1 Popillia japonica
AGCATAAACTCTTGATGCTAGCAAGCAATTTCCGTGTTTTGAGAATTAAATGGTAGGAAATTAATGTTTAGAATCAAAAACTGTAAATTACTAAAAAACTAGAAGAGATGGGTATAGGGAACCCTAGAACAGTTTTAAAAACAATTGAAATTAGAATCTAAATGTGGTCATAAATACAGGGTGTTCCATTTAACATAAGACAATTACTTGCCTATAACACTCAACCAAAAAGAAATCTTGTTTTTAGACACCGTACATAATTTCTAGATATCAACTTTAATTAGTTATAAAGTTTAATCCTTTGAATAAACAATAAACACAATTTAAAATATTTAGCTCAATCATGTAAAACAGAAATGCCTCTTAAATTTTTATCTACATTTTCAAATATATTAAAATATCTCTAAAACCGGTTGAGTTAGGTATAGGGAATATAACAGTAAGTAGCCTTTATTTACCCTACAGTATCAAAATATGCACGAATATACAGGGTGTTCCATTTAAATTTTCATAACTTTGGTACGCAACTTTTTTTTGGATCACCCTGTATATTTCCAAATAATTTTAAAATGTGCTCCTAATGAACCTACACAACCTTTAGTAAAAAGATTTTTAAAATACTGTACCATTTCTCGTATATAAACCGACGGGAATGTGGTGCCCCACCCTGTATACAGGGTGTTCTCTGAGGTAACCGACAAAATTATTTCATGTGTTCTAGACGTCATTCTGATCAAAAATGTTCATATACACCATAGGTCAATTCCTTTTCGTTTTTGAGATATCGACAAAAATGAAAATGCGCTTACGTTAACGCAATTTGTAGGTACATATATGAGATAGCATTTTACATGCAGAAAAGAAATAAACGAAAAGCGCAGTGATGCTAATTTGTATGTATTTTATTTAAATTGACATTTGTTGATTAGCAAGTTACTGTACATTAGCATTTGTTCATAAATAAAACTGCAAAACTAATATTTAAATACATACATAGTAGCCATGCCTAAAACGTATACCTACCAACGGTAAATTCTTTGCGGAATGAACTGGCACATATTAACTAGCAACGAAACAGGGCTCAAAGAGTAGCAGCATGGTCGGAAAGCGCAGGGCGACAATTCGACCAGTTATTACAGTATTAGTTTTTTATGTTATTAGTAATTTCTTAATAAAATGTCTATTGGTAAACATTTCTGCTTTTATCGATATCTCGAAACCGAAAGGGAATTGTCCTATGATGTATATGAACTTTTTTTGATCAGAATTATCTCTGGAACACATGATATCATTTTGTCGGTTACCTCAGGGAACACCCTGTATATTCTGCTCAAACTGTCAAATATCTTAGAGGGAGAGGGTCAATTAAGAACTTTTGCTGTTACACGGAATCCCTAAATCAATTGATTATAGCAGACTGTTGAGTTTTGTCCTTTTGATTTTCTCTCAAGCTTTTGACATAATAAATTACATAATCCCTGTATTCTGTCTTCCCTACTTACGCTTGTTTGCACCTCTATGCGCAAAACGTTTTTCAAAACCATATAACACCCGTTTTTTTCAGTTATGAATAATGTTCTTGATGAGAGAGATATTTGGTAGATAGTATACATACAGTATACATTTCAGTTTCTTCATAGCAACCAGCAGCTCCTTATCTTTGAAGTTCGCTAGAATTTCGAATTTAAGTTGAGAGGGATATTGGATTTCATCCTGATGATATATTGTGCCCCCTTACATGAGCTACAAATTCCTGGGATTTGGCCGCAACTGTAGCGCCCTATCCAGTCTAAGGGCTTTAATAAATTGCAGTAGCTGTGATGTTTGAAAGAGAGTATTTCTCCCTTGTCAATGACAGCTTCGGCCAAATAACTAGCACGAATTGTTGCAATAGTTGGTGTTCCGGATTTTTGTTCTCCGCCCCGCAAAACCTGCAGTCGCTATTGTATTTCAAACCTATCCTTGTCATGTGTTCCCGCAGTGCCCGGTGAGAAAACGTAGTTTGCTCCTACTTACTCTGCCCGGCCAGAGATGATAGTATGATCCTTACTCTTTGCTTATTCAAATTTCCAAGAAATACCTTGAAGTGTGTCAGTCCAGAAGGATTTTCCTAGAGGGTTGCTCTGAGCTTCTCCACCCTGTCCTTGAGGTCTCTTTTATAGGTGCTCACCCCTATTCCGCAAAACGGTTCCGGTCCCACAAACGATGTTGTGGCGGCCTTCATAGCCAATAGATTAGCTTTCTTGTTGCCACTGATTCCAGTGTGTCCAAGGTTGTGTTCTCTCTACCTAGACTGTTTAGTTTTCCTAACGATTCCCAGACTAGTGTCGATCTGACGGCGTTAAAACTCAGCGCCATTATGTCTGCTTGACTGCCGGAAAAAAATTGTAATGCTTTGCTTCCAATAATTCCGTTCAAGATTCGGTTGAGCACATCTTGGCTGGCTTGAATAGTACTGCAGCTCTTCCCTCATTAGTTTTGAAACCGTCCGCATACCCCTCAATGGTATTTGCCTTTAGGGAGTAGCTTAGCTTCGTGAGAAAATTATTTTTTAAACTGTACTATCTAACCATTTTGTCCTTTGATTAACTGAAAAGTGCGAAGAGCCCGGCCAGAGATGACTCCACTGGCCCCTGCCCTGGTTAGTCCGTATAATGCCTTATAGGCAACTCTCTCCACTACTCTATTTAGAGGTGAGAGATGTAAAATATCCTTCAAGGCCGCAGTTGGGCATGTTCTCGCTATCCTGGTGACGTTAGCAACTAAGTAACTCTTCGTTACTTTAACACAACGCGTTTAGCATTATACGCACTCACCTTTGTAAAGGAAATTACCTACAAAAAATTCCTAACAAAATCTCCAAAATATATTTGAAAACTGTAACTATAATCCATGACAATACATAATTTAAATGTGTTTGTACATATATATATATATATATATATATATTCTATTTCAGCTAATGGTCTTCTGTTTTCCTTTGATGTAAAAACAACACTAAACATATCGGATGTAACGTTTTACCCAAGCCAGACGACACATAGTTACGACATTTATGCTAGTGCGCAAGATAAAGAAGATATATTATTCTTAAATCTGTTGACCGGTAAGTACATTTTTAACAAAAGATGTATTTATATGTGCATAGCATTTATAATATTTTTTAATACAAGACAAGTGAAAATTCAGTTTTTTTCGTAAAGCGATAATTTAGTTACCGCTTAACTTCGACTGCGTCGTTATCACCTTTTTTAACGTTTAAAACTTAAATAAAAAATCCGATAAATTTTATCCGATTCGTTACAGCTCCTAAGTTTCTGATTACTATTAAAGAAGATCATTTTATAACTGCTGTTAAGGATAGTATTTTCCGAGAATTTGAAATTTTCTGTCACCAACAAACATACTTAAGACATAATGCGAAACTCATTTCACAATCCACTTACTTTTAGTGCCACTGAAATGGCTCACAAATCGTTTCAACTTTCTGGAAGACGAAAATGCCTTCAAATTGTTTCGCTTGAACTTGGAGCGAGAACGCTTTCGTATAAAAAAGTATCATAAAGTAGAGAAGACTTCTAGAAACAATAAAATTTATAATCACAATTGAATCGCTAGTAATACGAATGTAGGAAAATCGAGTTCGGGGTTAACTACTAACTTATTTTTTCGTGTATGCTGTTGTAAGTTTTATATTGCAAATTTTAATCGCTATACTCCGTACGGAAAAGGGATAATAATACAACCTTTCATAAACACACATTTGCATTTTTTCACGATTGGTACTAATTGTGTTTTCAGGGAAAGTGGAAATGATAACAGGAGTCGGTAAGCCAGTCTCAACGAAACTAACAAAATGGGGTAATCCGAACAGGCCAATAAGCGGTTCAGGTGAGGCGAACAAAACGTTGAAACAGAGAGCGGGATGTTTCTCACCCCTCTCGATACTTCTGCAAATAAACACTACTACACCGTTTATTATCGGTATTTTACAGGTTTGTTTGGTCAATATATGGTGACACCCGCCAGTGAAGCTCTCTTCGTTGTGAACGGAAGGTCGCGGACCGTGAACTGCGAAATCGGAGCGCTCACACATCCCAGCTCGATAGTTTGGACCACTTTAAAGTTTCATTAAGTCTACATAAGATAGGTTTTTAAATGAGAAAAAAATCGTTTAATTAGTTATACAATATGAGTATCATTTCATAAAATGTAATAAGAAAGAATGTATCAGGTTTTTCCGATTATTTTTATAATATCTAAGTATAATTTTTTCATATGTTTTATATACGAAAATAAAAAGTAAAATAATTGAAAATGGGCTCCGATAAAATGTACAGTTACCTCGTTGGCGAACATAAGGTAATTACTTAATAATTGCCAGGTTTGTTACAATGAAATTCGGTTAAAATATATATACCTATGTATGTATTAAAACACGTGTCATTATAAAATATCCGAAGCAGATTTAGAAATTTGCCAAACTTCAAATTGTTTTATAATCGGCTTAGTTAAAACGTAACATTTGAGATAACCTTTCATTATGCCGTCACTAGTTAAATTTTATGTTCTAATTGCATCACATTTTCCATTCGAACTTCTATATAAAAATATCATGTAAATATGGTCATAAACCTTTGTAAGATAAAACATAGATACAGTAATACCTACAAATTGCTTCAAGGCTATTAGAACAATTGCAATTACTTTTGCAAGTCTAGGTTCAGAATCACCGCAAAAACAATCCCGACTATCGGCAGTACGGCAGCAACAGCAGAGCGCCCATGACTCATTTTATCGAATAAGTAAATTACATTTATTACGAGCGATGTTTTTCTTCTATTGCAATCTGTAAATATCTATTCTACAATATGAAATAGCGTAAATGTTACTTGAAATACTTATTTACAAACATTCATTTTAGACTCATCCAGCGGATAACTCCATAGTTTACAGCAGTGTTGCTATGTTAACTAAATGCTGTGTGAAAAACATAAATATAGCGTCGCATGTGCACCAAGTTATCAAAACATATAGTCGCCCAAAACAAAATTAGAAATTAATAATGATTGAATGCCAAGTAAGTACTGACAACTGTTCAAAATACATTTTAATTCTACGGTTGCAGAAAATTTGAAACATTGCAATATTGCAGAGCACTTGTCACTTTGGTTAAATCTTTCATAACTGTAAGGAAGGTTTTTTTTTACAACGAGCAGATATAAATTTTGAAAATATAAATATTCCCATTTTGAGAAGCAAGATATGCTAGCTCTGCAATTCTCGAGGACCGTAACTTCGAACAAATTTTAAAACGCCGCATTGTGTAACTAACCCACGAATCAAATTTATTTTAAGAGATATAGTGCAGACATTCTATTTCATTATCCAAACCCGTTTTTCGCGCTTTCTCATCTAGCATTATGTATTATACAGTGTCCAAACTTCAAATTACCAAACCCACTAAATTTCTATTCTATATTTCACACATTTTTGCGAAGATATTTAGAATTTTTTATAAGAGGGATGCTGTGAGCAACTTGATTCTTCTGTTAAGGTGACGCCATAAAACGAAATCATATGAGGTAAGACCAGGAGATCTTACCGGCCTCTCGATAGAACCTCGTTATCCAATCTAGCTGTTAAAGAAGATTTTGTTGAAAGTTACGGAGGTGAAGAATTTATATTTTATAAAAATGTTTCTTTGCCATTTTCAATACTTGATCACTGATCTATAATCACTAACTTTGACCTTGCCAGTCAGTTGATAACCAAAGCTTATTGGATATTCTTTGATAGTTTTATATTCATTGCGAATTTTGGATGATCTTTGTGTTGGTATATATCCTACATGAACCAGGCTCCGATGTCGCCTCTCAATTTTACTAACTGTACCCTGGTTAAGTGCTGATAATTCTAGATGCTTTCGAAATAAATTAACAACCCCAAAACAAATTATCATCAAGATTTCAATGTTAAGACAATCACTTTCCTTTGAGTTTCGTAACTCAAAGAGCTGATATTACTAGATGTCTAATAAGAATAAAACAACTACCCTACAAAAAAATATAATTCAATAGATCACCTACATGATCTCCAAACTCGTTTTTTTTCTATTTACATAAAAGAAATCGGCCGTACAACAACTAATCAGTAAATTGAAGACTTAAAGATTAAAATGATTATTGAAATGGAGAGACGGTAGGTCATTTCAAGGACAGAT
This sequence comes from Popillia japonica, assembly GCA_004785975.1. Lineage (NCBI taxonomy): Eukaryota > Metazoa > Arthropoda > Insecta > Coleoptera > Scarabaeidae > Popillia > Popillia japonica. The sequence continues at coordinate 6,224 of SMLS01061025.1, forward strand.
TAGGGTAGTGTTTGGCAATGATCGTGACCCAGTTTAAATGTTCAAATCAAGAGTAATCCTCCTCGCTGCATACTGTCTTTACTCTCTTGGCACTGCCGCTGTCACGCTCTCTGATCTATATCATATAGCTGAATCAAACAAGCAAGCTCACAGCTAAAGTTGATTTTTGATAGGTGCTACTATCTAACCTGAATTCCATGTTCTTTAATCATACATTTATTCTATACAAATAACACTCCTTATATTTACTATACATGAATTACTTACAAACAATCTTTATTCATGTTTTATGAGGTTAGAGTAATCTAAGGCGGCGATAATTTATGATACACGTATCTGTAACTCGATATGATAAGTAATGATTGTGTAAGTTAGATAACAAATTGTACATCCTATCAAATACGTTATAAAGGAAAAATAATTTATTTATTCTTTGAAATACACATACTTATTAAATTCCATCGCTTTCATACTGTTGTTTGATTCCACAAAATATGAAATTGTTAGAAATGGGTGAACATATTAAGTCAAAATACAGTGAGGTCTTGAAATATTAAAATTATATAGCTATCATATTATTATAATTTGGTTTGTATAAAAGTTATTTATGTGGACCGTCAAACAATATTTAAATGTTTAATGCAAAACATTGGGTTAGTGTCAAATATGTTTGTTGTTTACTGTTTTGATTCGCATCGCAGATACCATATCCACGCAAAATACTATGTCCAAAGCAAAGACACCACTTACTTTGCAAACATAATTTCAATAAGGGAACTTGTAGGATTCAATTCAAAGCAGAAATCTCTATTCAAACATAAAATTTTTAATTTTCATTAACAATATTATGTCTTCAAAGGGATAATATTGTTAATGAAAATGTTGAAATTAAAATAACAATACACAATTGATATGTGCATTGACGTATTAAATATGTAGATATTTAAAAATGTGGGTATATTTAGTGCGATGATAATGAATTATTTCATCAATAATTTTTTACCATTGTAAAATGCGCATGCATAAATACCAAATCCAAAATGAATCAACACCATTAATTAACTGTACAAGTATGTCAGGACTTGTAAATTTAATTGCAAACGTAAGAAGAAGAACGTGCAGAATTTCATTTTCAATGTGATTTTCAAGCTATCTTAACCAAATTTCATTGTGGCAAATTCTATGTTATCGAATTATTAATTTATGATGGCAAATTATCGACATTTTAAAACAGTTGACGTGTCTAAAACGTTACCACGAATAATTCTTGTTTATTTTTGTAATTTGAATCGCTTTACAAACTCGGAAGTGACTAAGTATGTGTGATTGTAGTCTGTAAAATAAATATAAAATTCTAATAAATACATAAAATAAAGGACGTAGAAGTACTACTTTTATGTAAATAAGTTCGCTACCTATGTAATTATATAATACTTATGTTTTGTTAAACTATTTCTAACGTGTTAAAATATTTAAGTTAGAAATTACCCTTCTCTATTCGAAAAAGGTATCTATAACATTCAAAGTCTCCAAGTCGACATAATTTGAACCAACAATGACGGTTAAGCAAACTCTGCCAAGCAAAGATTGGTCATGTATTGGAAACCAACCGTATGCTGGGCCAATTAGTTATATTTATAACGAAAGGAGTATATAACGAAATTATTATTATTATTATTATTATTATTAAAGGGAAATCATAGAAAACCAAAACTGGCGTAAAATACAAAAATTACGAACATCTCTTACGTGAATTCAATAATTTTAATCACAACAGAAACAAAATGTGATGCCGCTTAGGCATTTAAAGTAAAAGACTGATGATTTTTACATCCATTACATCAAATAATTATTTTCTGTCTGTATTCTTCTAGAGTAGTAGACAGAAAAGTCTCACCAGAAAGAAAGAAGTTACCAGCATAGTAAAAAAGATCATCTTATTCTCTTGATCATTTTTGAAATATTATAATCATTCATTCCGATACAATTGGACAGGTGATATAAATTTAATCCATTCACAGCCGTTCCTTGAAATGATTATATGTTATTTTGGAGAAATTCAAAAACCTATTTAGTAAGTCCTTATTTAGGCAACGACATTCTTTTTTTTGCATGAAATGCTAAAAAATCTGTTAATGTAAAACGTCCTATTACTAATATGTATATTATGTTTGCTTGCTAAATATTTCTTTAGCTTTCTTTCTTTGTAGAGTTAGTTTTAAAAAATTTTAATTTCGACAAGACCGTGTAGACATACAATATCTACAAATGCATGTTTCTTTGATGACTTAAGATCTGCAGAGAAAAACACCTTTTAGATACAGATTCTGACTTACTCATAGTTGTATCACCTTCGATATATTGACTCTTTACCACCTGAAGTACAGAATACAAAACTCTATCCTTATTAGTAACTTCACTGCTTCTAGACAAGGGCAGTTAACTGAAACTGGAGCCTAGCGCCATTGAAAAGTTATCTAAAAACTCTTTTAAGGGCTACACTATAGTAAATGTCAGTTATTGAGGAAATACAGAACATGAATGACAAACACGAAACACTCTTGATCTTTAACACATTACAAGACATATTCGACAAGACGGACGTTAGTCCTGATTCCTACCTCATCATCCCCTTCTACTATGGCTTCCTTCCAGGCTCTATCTCAATATCATCAGACAACACAAAGACGACCTATGACATAGCTCCATATCACATGACCGTCATTCCTCACAAGAAGCTCAAGATATCTAAGAACGAAATTGAGGAAGTCCTATCCTGTTCCTAAACTCCTTTAGAATTTGTATAATACTTTTTTCAACATTATATAAATTTTTGTTTTACTAAGAACTTATACTACGATCAAACACATTAAAGTAATCCTTGTATGCATGTCATCTACAAAAATTTTCTGCATATTATATAACAAGGAAATAAAATCTATTACATACTATAGACAAAACTATAGACTACATAAACTACTACTGATAACTATAAATTAATAATTCGACAATTTTAACGGGAAATATTTTATGAAATCAAAACGAAGACATATCCATCGCATCTAAGTCCTTTCTGCATCGGAGTCAAAAAAAAAACTTATTAAAAATTGCCATCAAGAGAAAATGAAACATTTAGAAAATGTAGTAATTGCGAAAAAAGTTGAAACAATATACTTTATTTTATAATTGCAATTATTATTGTTAGCCAGTAAGTACTGTAATTATAAGATGTAGATAGGTGAATACTGAAGAAATGAAGAGAGATACATGTTATCGCAACAATGTCTACTGAGATGTTCTGAAGATAGAAGTACCTACATATAATATAAATTTCCGAAACGCTCGGCAAAGACATTTGGACACAACACACGCGACACGTATTTTAATATTGCAGTTGTTTATTATACATATATACATAATATATTAAATGTAGTCATGTGATAATTCGAGAGTTTTATATTTAACAAGAAAAAAATAAATAAATGCAAGTGTATGATGTTTAAATTAATATTAAGATTAAGTAGAATGCGTCATCTGAGAACTGATATCATGTTGATAGCTACGCAATTTTGATGAAAGATATTTTTGGACATTTACTCCTCTTGATGGATAAAACATAATACTTAGCATCCTTTATAAAATCGTACTGAACTTTTTCAACTGTTAGTAGATAGCAGACTTAATATACTTATGTGTAACAGGTTATAGTAAATTTTGTAATCATGACTATAGTACCATACTCTTCAATATTAATCATATAAAATATAGTAAATATTTAAAGACCAACGTGGTTTGTAAAACTAATTTAATAATTTAAACTCTAGATATTCTTTTAGCAAGGTGATACAGAGAGAAGACGAAAAATATAAGTCTGTGATAACAGTTACGCGGAAACATAAATCTTAAAGTTATGCTAATAAATCGAAATGATACTAATTGTAAGTACATGCATTCTAAAGTTTTTGTTAGTTGTTGTTAAGCAGACCTTATCTCGGTCTGCTGAACAACTAAATGGAAAATAACAACCAACGACCCATGTTTCTACTACTCCTAGTTTTCAGCGATTGCTTGTTTTCTGTAATCTAGACAAATGAAATAATCTATAAACGAGCAATAGAACAACATTCTTCTAGCCACCAAGAAAATAAAACTAAGTAAAATATAAAGAAGGGATAATGTTAATAATATATATTATTAGAAGTAATAAATAAAGAGTTGTAAAAGGATTGGGTAGCGAGTTAATACTACCAATTTGTAAGAACGTTGTTTGCACCCAAAGTATAACAATTACAAGGAATACTATCGATCATTTCAGCTGGAGTATTAATAAAAATATTGGAATAAAAATTATGACCTGTAATTTTTTTATACACCAATTATAGATACACCGTGTGGCACTATAGAAAGCAATAGCGCAGAAAAAAATAAATATTGAAAAGATGTAATATGTCTGTAATCTATCTATAAAACTAATAAATACCGAAAAATCCAAGGGATTCAAAGCAATAAAAGTACAACTTCATTTACACTTTCACTTTGTTTCAATTGTATATCTTTTAATTTGGAGGTATTATTCCAAATTTTCTGTAGAAAACATAGCAAATTGTACATTCAGCATACGACAATTAGACTACTTGTATATGCATTTTGTTCAGCAAATTTCAAACAATCTTGTCGCCAAATATTATTTGTACTGTTGTACTATTGGTAGATTAATTTATGATACTATTACATACTTTCTTCCAATAATTGATACAAGTAGCGTCAGTAATACGTCTGGTACCACCTTGAAATTACTTTTGAATCCAATAGATTCCATAATTTCCCATAATTACGAGGATAGTATCATATAAAACAAAATAATTTGGCATAGCACATTAAATCAGAAAATAATTATAAAAATCTTACAATATTTGCTATGATGCCAGAAAAATATCGCATTATATTTCAAAAATATCTTACGTTGAAATTGCAATAATTCTCTAGGTAATAATTAATCATCAATTGTTAAAATTTGTTATATATCCTATGAAGCTCTCAGATGTCGCTTCCACCAAAACAGTCCAATCTTTCGAAAAGATCCCCAACGTTTGCAATATGATTTTTGTCAGATTAAGTTCTAATTTGTTTAGTTGTTGATTCCGGTAGTATACCACCAACCACTCTCTTTCTCTAGTGTGTAGTTTTCAATACTATTCTTCTCGATATGTGTAGTATATTTACGGAACCCGCCCTAAGCTAATAGCTAACGTGCTGTACTTATTACTCACCAGTGCCCCGCTTCTATGACAGATGATGTTAATGTAACTAAACGATTGACATTAATATGTAATATCACACAGAATCGCTTATTGTATTATATGAATAATTATAATTAATTATAATTATAATATTAATAGATACGACTGTGCAATATTGTTTATACAGAAAAATTAACAAATAAACTAAATAAATATATTGACATATTTGTAGTTTTTTACTTTAATACATTTTCCTATTCTCAAATAAAATCAAAATATGTATAGGTAATGGTAACTTCATACTGTTATACATTCTCGAAACGCATTTAATTTGGAACTGACTGTACCGTATGAATTCTCTAGAGTTTTTAAATAGGAGTTGCCGCTTATTGAACCAATTCTACGATGTTCCCTTTGTATAAATAAAGATGTATTTCTATTAAAAACGCATTTTTTTTCGTAATTGTGATTGCAACATAGATAGATAATAAAATACTGTGATACATTGCTTTATAATTTCTCTGCATTGCACGAAGTAATACTATTGCGACAATTTTTTTTTTCTGTGCTGGTTTGTAGTACATATATCAAACGGTCTTAAAAACTAACTCTTTTTTTTAAACGTAGGATTATCCGCAGTTTTTGACTCAATAATATTTATCAAATTGCAATTCAAATAAACATATACGCTCGCTATTAGAAGAGCACTAGGAAATTTATCCATATACATATTTGAAATAATTATGGTACTTATTCAAACGCGATTGACTTTTCTATTAACAGACAATGAAAATACTTGCCAATACATATTTCGCAAATTATTCATTTTTATAGTAAAGCTCCTTATATAAAGTGACCGTAATTTTCATATCCAATAACATTATACTAACAGGAATTGCGACTTTCCATTATATTCTTCTATTAGAATTCATTGTTTTTGCATTTTTTGTTCAGTTTTGTTTACAAGCACGTACAGTGCTGCGAATAATTATCTATTTGTTATTCTCCTATAAATTTAAATAGTACTCAATAGTAATAGTAAGAGCCTCTACAATTCAGCGTTTTAATTCTACCTTGGTTTGAATCTCTGGTAGGCCGGGGTCGTATACATTTCGAGATAGTGTCGCCGAAAGATTCTCGGTGGGATTCAGATCAGGGCATAATGCCGGCCATTTCAAAAGTATAATCCCATGGCCACCAAAAAAAAATGTTTATTGAAGCTATCGTATGTATGGCTGTGATATCTTGTTGGAATATTATGTAATCGTCTGTGCCTCTGGTGATGAAAAGTAGAAGGTGTTCCTCTAAAATATCTTGGTATTTTTAGGCATATCATTCGTACGTCCACAAAAGCTACCTCCACTTTTGGCACTTTTCTTAAATAGCGCCCATTCCATAATATCACCACCTCCCAAAGAGAGACAAACTGTTTCTCTCCTTTCTTAAATTGTGCTAGTAGTAATAATAATAATAATAATTTATTTATCCAACAGTAACAGTACTTCTTACAGGATAAATCTTACTACTAGGAAAGAAAGAGACAAAAAACACGTAGAGATGGTAACATTTATTAAACAGTAATACAATTAAATTTGAGCAATAGTAATAGAAGTCGTCACGCCATCATTGAAAATTACGTGGTCATTCTCCACAATGAATATACTTTTTTGTAACACTGATCCTATCTTTAATGTGACGCTTTTGTAATGGTGGATTTTTTTTTGTGACCACCTTCTGCAATCCATTACCTTACAAGACTAGGATTACATTTTAGGTTCATTCTTCTTACAATTTGCGACGAATAAGCTCCTATTGATGAAATTTCTCGCAAAACTGCCCGCTTAATTTTATCAGAGAATTTGGATGGCTTTCCTGATGGTCATAGTACAAATAAAACACATGATCAAAACCAATGTTTCGTCGTGTATCTCTGAATTGAAACTGCATACACTGAAGCAAACAACTACACAACAACTATACTTTTTTATAACCAATTCCGAGAAATTTGCCCAGTGTTTTGTGTATTTGTTATTGTAGCTCACATGGCTGCCTGCATACAGATAATCCTTAGAAACGAATCGACAAATATCTACCCATAAATATTTCTCGTTAAATTTAAGTATGCTATAATAGAACGACAATATATCTAATAACTTATTCGATTTAAAAGTATGCTGCCATCTTGAATTTATTTCTAGCGAATGGCCTCCATTGACCTTGGTATAAAGCCCAAATTTTCTTATCACTCCTAGTTACACGTCTTACACTATCAATGGGTTCATTTTCCAGTATGTTTTTGATAACCGCCTAACCAAACAATTAATAAACCGTTTATTTAACGTGATCCAAAACAAAACAACAAATACAGTTATATACTCATTTGATTAAGTATCTTTGACATACACAAAACATTAACAATTTTGCAGTGAGCACTTACTACAATTTCTATTAATTTAGGAGATTACATTAAGTCTTAAAATATTGGGTTTCAGCAAAACTGTTGCTTTGAGAAGATCAAATAGTTCAGTCTTTGAACCAAAGTAAACGAATCTGTCGAGTGAGATCTGTAGAACTACGAGGTAAGAACTACCTACATGTTAATATGTGAACTAACCAAACTATTGTAAATTATATATACACTAGTATTCAAATCTTTGGTTTACAGATGTTATAGTTCATTTGTACTACTCCGTGCAACAAACTTCTCCTATTTCTAGTTCTGCAGTTCTTCAGTGCAGTAATCTAAAACTAAACCATTGGTCAGTCATAAACAACACAGTACCAGTTTGAATTCAGTCTCTTGTGTCATGCACTAATGAAACCAAAGAAGTTCGAAATGTATCCAATTTTTGTGTTCAACGTGTGTGTTATCGTTAAGCCTTTTTTGCTATGGAATAGAATGGATTTGTTTCATTTCAACTTATATTGTCATGGCATTTCACATTTTATTTAGACACTTTTCTAACTGCCTTTCAGCAAAACTAGTAGTTCTAAAGTTCTGTGCCTATTCTACACAGTAATAGGTATCTTGCAATATAGTTTCCAAAATAACACTATGGTAGGTATGTTGGTTGTATACGGTATCTTCTTACATTTATTACCTTTTCTAAACCTAAACCACAGATATATTAAATATATTAGACTCGTAACCCAACTTCTGCAATCTTCTGGCCAAAGTTTATTTTTGTAATACATATATCGGTCTATTTGTAATTAAAAAATGCAAATAGGTACCTTTTGTGTACATAAACAACTTCAATTGTGAGATTGTAACAGTTTTATTACATTCACTATAACTGACATCAAATGAGGTTTCTTTAGACGAGAGAAATTTCATATACAGTTGAATTTTTGGATCTTGTCCGTTACGTCATAAGTAATGTCAGGATGAATCAAATCATTGACAAATTGTGGCGGCATCTATGTTCAATCAACAAAACTAACACTTACTCGTAAATCCACTAAAAAGGTTTGTATTGAATATAGTTTTGAAAATACCATAGAAAAATAATATGTTTCCAAGATTAAAGTATCTCACACAAATTATCAGTCTGTATCGTTTTATTAATATTTACGCCGCACTATATTATATACAAAAAATTAAATAAAACAAAACGAAAAGTCCTATAAGCCAAAATACCTTCAAACGTATTGAGCGCAGAGTAGATACGTTGTAAATATGAATGCAGCAATTACTGTAAATTCGAATTTTACTTTCTACCTGTTTATACCGCTTGCTATAGGTATACCCCTTCGTACCCCTTTCTCAACATTTGTCATTATGTCACGACCGTGCTATCTCATTTTGTATATTGCCGTCTTCTTTCATCGCGTAGTATGATCGACAACTGATACTATTAGTTCCCTCTGTTATCCAACTTATTTGTAAATATACTGGTAAACACACACGCACACACCCGACGTTA
>SMLS01061026.1:0-17893 GCA_004785975.1 Popillia japonica
TATATATATATAGGTGTATATATATATATAGGTACTAATTTATTATTTATTAAAATTACCTATGAACTGTTTAGTGCTTTTCTAAATATATCCAGCCATTTATGAAATTTGCGAAAGATAGCATTGAAACAGGTTGAATCATCCAAGCTGTTATTTATTAAAATAAAATTAACGAAGATTATGAAATTTGTGCGCATGTTATATTGGAAGTTTATATATGTGTATTAGCTATATACATATCTACATATTTTTAATGCATTTTTGTTATATGTGCATTACCTTACAATCTTCTCTCAGTTCTTACAATCTATTTCACTAGTTTTTAAAAATTTCAAATTGGTATTTGTAATTCAATAATATTACTTATTCATACCAAATCACATTCCATAAAACCAGTAAGTATATACCTTACTCGATAACTTTTTGACCCAGTAACCAACTGAGTACGAAATCAGATTTATCGATATTTCAGACATAAATAAGAGAGATCCATTAGCGGTCACAGCGAACAAGTAAGAACAAAAAATGTGTAAGTATATGGGTTTATGTATTGTTTTATTGTGCATTTCTTACATCGAACGATCACTGGAACTGGAGAATACAGAATCAAAGGAGGAGGTGGAGATGGGCGACTCTCAGATGTCACGAGTCGTGGTCACGCCGACGACCCGGTCTTCTTGGCCACCACATGAATTGCTCTATTGTCAGCATATTTGTTTTGTTATGTTATTATGCTGTTCTGTTTCAGTTCTTGCCAGCGGTTCTAAAACATTCGGTTTTTACGTTTTTTACGATGTAATAAAAAAATATTAAATATACCGACGAATAGACTGAAATGAAAACGTAACATTTAATTAAGTTATACTAAATGGACAATACATATTATACTTCAATATGTAGATTTAACTGATACGTAGTTTTTAATCGCTATATAAGTATTTATCATGGATATGATCAAGTCTTATTTGCGATTGCACTGTCAGACACTATAATTTTTTTAATATCAGTTTTGTAAATAAGTAGTTTCATTTTTGAAATCCAGAACGGATATTTTCAAGAAAATGGCGCTACTCCACAGACAGCTGATGCTGACGTAAAGGATGTTGGACTGCAGATTTGCTTGATTTAACGCGATTACATTTTCTTTATTTGGACATTTGAAAAATGTAGTGTTTAAAATTTCTCTCTCATCCTGATGAGCCGCTAAATGTACGACTCCATCTGTAAATATACACACAATGTACTACATTTTGGAACAGTGTATCAATTTAGAAAACGATGGCGGTGTTTTTGGTAGTAATTTATTACAAATATTTTTTTTATTCTGTGACCGTAGCACATTAAACACGTTTTACACATGTTTATTTTTATCTTAATGGGTATTAAGGAACAACTTGGTTTTATACGTAAAGAACTGGCACTTCTCTTATTGTAAAAATGTCCACATATAGTGAACATAATACGAACCTGCAATGTTGCTATTAAAGTTAAGATCATATGGTAGTCATTTCCGTTTGTTTTCCTAGTACTATCATTTTATGTAAATACTGCAGTAGAATAAATGTAAGACATATAAACTATGAAAGTTAAAAAGGGAATGTTGAGGTAATTAATACAGAAATTGATGATGAGATATAAAATGGTTTAGAGACGTCTAAAACATATTCATCATAATTGCAATAGGCATGTGACACACTAGGGAACACGGTTAGAGAAACCGCATACTTGAGATAAAGAGGTTTAAGAAGCCGGAAGTTCAACCGTGGAGAAACATGAAGCCCTCTATTACTTATTCAAGAAGAAAAAGGAATTTTAACAAAAGGCTGCTAAAATTGGCTAGTTGCAAGTACAACAGACCAGTTAGTATGATTATAGGAATATTGAATGGTTAAAAAAACAAAGAAAATTGGAAATTTATCCAAAAAAAAGTTTAAAGGACAAAATTGAAAAGTATTTAAGAAGTTGAATATTTACCTTGTCACGAAATTAGTTGCACATGTAGATTTCTTCTTTTCTGTTTGTTTAGGTTTGTATGTACTTATGTATATACCTACATACGTAGTAGCGAATTACGTAATTTTTACAAATCTGTTCGACCACCTACATACAGAAGGTATTTTTGAAACTGCATAAGAATACTCATTTATTGTCATAAATACACGGCAAAGTATGATTTCAATGCATCTATAAATTTATGTTTTACTGCAAAGAGTATCGAATTCAATTCCTCCTACGTGACTCTTTTCAGTAGGTTTAACACACGAGTAACATGAAAAATGATACGTACTCTTTAGGACAATTGCTACAATTATTTCAAAACAGCATATTTACCCAAAGAAGTTTGTAACGGACTTACTTCGTAACATTTGGTGTAAGCTGAGAAAAAAGGATAAAGAAGAAGTACATATATATAAATAACAAACTGTTATCTTCTCTTTATGGCTGATGATGTTGTCCACACCATTTACGTAGCCTGTCTTCGTACCCAATATACCAAAAATAAATCATTTCGTTTTATACCTTATTGGCTATTGCATTATGTATACTCCCACATAACTACAGTACTGATTTCGAAACAATGAGGGCAGCATGCAATACAATTTCAGATGTAATTATCTCGCACTTATTAAGAAATAATTTATATTCACATTTGCGTAATAAATATACACATACGCGTACTATTCTGTATATGCATATGTATGTATGTACATAGGTACGTAACAGATGATTTGATATTCTTTTAAAACACAATGGGAATATATTGATAGACTTGGTGTCAGTAGATTCAATGTTATAACTATTTGGCAAATGATAAAACTTATGATCATATTACATAGGTATATTTTGATTGTAAGTTCTTCTTCTCATATGACATCTGTTATACTACATTTTATATAATCAGATTAAATATTTTTGCATTTTATTTCTATAACGAATGCAAACATCGACCCTATGTTGACATAAACATTATAAGTTAAATATCTGCGCGGAAGAGATTAGCTTACCTACATATAAGTACATATTTTGTTGTACTATTTGAACACGAGGCTTTGCTGATATGCGTTTGTATGTCTTCAGTAGATCAGATTTTATAGTTGTAAATAAAGATGGGTATAAGGTTGAAGAAGGAAGCAAATGTAAACTGTCAGTTATGAAAAAGTTGATCGCATCACGTGACCATATTTATTTGCGTTGATTAGTTAGTTAAGTTATGGGTTATGCTTTTATGAGTGCAGGTAGAAAGAATTTATGAATGTATCTGGGATTGATATTTTTAGGGCAGTCTATATAACTTCCATGCGCCATGACAAAGTAATGCGAAATTGGACGGACTCTATTTCGGTTTGATCACATAGGAGAAGATTGCTCTTTAATTGCGATGTTTATGTTGTATTACTGACTCTGAAAAAGCACATTTTGTTACATACACAAAATTGACTATGTGCAGTTTTTTGATACCACTCAGAAAGAAATATGAACTGAAAACTTTTAGTAAAAAATGGCCCTTAAATTACTATGACACGAGCATAGCATCTTGTCTACCTCTCGCCCCTCTCGGTTGCTTCTCATTTACTGTTATTGAAAAATATTTTGTTATCACAGTTTGCTCCACAGTTGTTGTAAGTTCACTACATTAGTACTACACTACATTATCTCTGGCTACTGTAGTACGTTTTTGTACATTTAATATATCTTTAATTTATGGTAACATAGTGGTACTTTGTGGTAAATGTACAAAAAGCAATTCGAAAATATGTTTGTTGTTTATCGCATTGCTGGGTGTTTCTGAATTGATACGAAAGATTTCAAAAGGTGATTCTTTAGCAAAAATTAAGGGGGTTATTTCATATAACTTTTTGTTCACCACCCTTTTCCCTCCAAGTTAGAGCCCTTTAAAATTAGGTAAAAAAATTGTTTTTATTTAAAATATCCACTTTGGAATGAAATTGAGCAGATAACTGACCCTCATAAAATGTCAGTTTTTGAATGTTTTTGTTATCCTAAAATGTAATCATAAGGGGCTGAAAAAAACAACCCCTATAATATTTTGCATCAGAACTTTTTGTTGCGTCTATATTTTTCTATTTAAAAAAATCATTTAAAAAGACAGACTCAATCTGCAACTTTTTATGTTTTGACTTTTTATCATAAAATTGTTAGTTTGATAACAAAAAAATAAAATACTGCTCAGACTCTTTTCCCATAAATTAAAAAAAAAATCAAGTAAAAAATCAAGTAAGCTGGTGTCAAATAGTTTTATGACAAATAGTTTTATTGTCCTGATTTTCTCTAATTTCTAGACAGTTTTATAAGTTTTAATATCATTTTTCACAACTAAATAAAACTTTATTGAAAGAATGGCATTTTTTTATTTAGTTGAAGAATATTGTAAATTAGAATGGATTGAACAATAATTGTACTACTAATAACAATTAACAAATTACAAAAAAAAACTAATAATAACGTGGAAAATTACAAAAATCATAATAAATGTTGAAAATGGCGCCCCTCGACCAAAATGCAATTCCGTATTCTTTAAAATAATCCTGGTGTATTTCTAATAGTCTCACATGCTACGATGATACGATCGCTTAAATCATCGATATTTTCAACGGGAGTGGAATAAACCAGGATTTTAAGAAAACCCCAAATGCAAAAGTCTAACGGATTCAAATCTGGATATCGGGCAGGCCAATTCTGGGTGCCTCCTTGTCCTATTCAGCGATTTGCATAAACTTCGTCTAAGTAGCGACTAGCGTTATTACTAAAGTGGGCTGGAGCGTCATCATGCATGAACCATAGTTCTTGTCTAATTTGCACAGGAACATCATTAAAAAATTGGGGTAACTCTTCTTCAAGGAAATGGCAGTATGCGTCTCCATTTAATCTTATTGGGAGAAAATATGGCCCAATTAAATAGCCATCATTAACACCAAGCCACACATTCAATGAAAATTGATGTTGAAATTTAGATTCAGCAATTTCGTGTGGGTTTTCATCTGCCCATATGTGATTATTATGGAAATTTCTGATAGATTCCCGAGAAAAGCTTGCCTCATCAGTAAACAAAATACGAAATAAGACCTGCGGAACTAGTGTGATCATTTGAATTATCCACCGACAAAAAATTAAAGGTGGTAGAAAATCTCGAGGTAAGAGCGCTTGAACTCGTTGGATATGGTAGGGATACAGCATTTGTTCTTTCAAAATTCTAAATACTGTGCAGTGGCTCACATTTAACTCTCGGACAATTTGTCTCGTACTTGTTCCGGGAAATTCTTTAATTAAATTAAGAACAGCCTCCTCTAGTGCTACGTTCGTACTTCTCGAGAACGTCCGCAATCGATGGTTGTTCTTGAAAAATGTCCTTCTTCTCGTAAACGTTGATGAATACGGCCGAATACGATATGATGGGGTAATGTTCGTTCTGTATATAACTCAGCGTAAAGCTTCCGAGCTCTTAATCCATTTCCATTAGCACGATCATATAAAAAATGCATATCTGCCATTTCGGCATTTGTGTAATTTGCCATTATATTTACTGAATTAGTTTTAGTTCTTCAGAGATTAAAGAATAACACAGAGAAAATCAGGACAATAAAACTATTTGTCATATGACTTCATTTGACAGCAGCTTACTTGATTTTTTTAGTAAATAATAATCTCTTTGTGAATTTATGGGAAAAGAGTCTGAGCAGTATTTTATTTTTTTGTGATCAAACTAACAATTTTATGATAAAAAGTCAAGACATAAAAAAATTGCAGATTGAGTCTTTTTTAAATCAATTTTTTAAATAGGAAAATATAGGTGCATTAAAAAGTTCTGATGCCAAATATCATAGGGGTTGTTTTTTTCAGCCCCTTGTGATTACATTTTAAGGTAACAAAAACACTCAAAAACTGCCATTTTATTAGCATCAGTTATCTGCCAAATTTCATTCTTCTAAATTTTTCCAAAGTGCATATATTAAATAAAAACAATTTTTTTTACCTAATTTTAAAGGGCTGTAACTTGGAGGGAAAAGAGTGTTGAACAAAAAGTTATATAAAAGACCCCCTAAATTTTTGCTAAAGAATCACCCTTTCAAATCTTTTGTATCAATTCAGAAACAACCTGTATATTATTAAGATAGGAGTACAATATTATCCAGATTGTTACAATTTTTAACTAGTATAGATTTCCAAAGTGACAATTTGAGTAACAAAGCAGTTTGTTACGTAAGATTTTTTCTCTAAATTAATCCAGTAATCAGTACGATTAATCTATCGTAACCATCGTAAGTACATTACAAAAGTGGCTTTATGAATAATATACTGCTTCTTAGTTCGGTCTATCAAATTTGAACCCAGTTTTCCTGTCGTGCTCGAAGCTCTTTGGTATACGCAGAGAGGTTGCATCCTAAGTTGGTTTACAGAGGCAGAGATGAAAATAATAATAATGAGTCACAGCTAGGCCAATGGTCCTTGCAGTAACGCGGAGCTTTTAAAACATGAATTCTTCTAGATATATGTATGTACTTTTAACAACTAATACACTTCCAGCACAGGTTAGTTTTTTGTTTATTAGAAACGAGTTGGAATCAGAGATATAGAGTAGGGAGAATGCTCGTATAACATGCGCGAATGTCTAATTTTGAAAGTCGCCATTTTTACCCTTCATACTACCAACTTACTTGGAATTCAATGTTGCAAACTCGTAGACTTAGCATTCCCTACAGAATAATGGCATGAATAGTTTGTTCTAACCCATGGTTTTATTCAATTCAGTAATTTTCAATTGAACAAGCATAGCTATTGACTCAAATTATTAAAATAATACATATAATTCAAGTGTATTATATTTAATTTCCGTAAAAACTTTCAAAATATTTACTTTCGACTTAAAAATTATCAATTTGAGTATTATAAATATTAGCCATACGATATTCTACTACTTTTAAACACTCTTGCAATAACCTTCCCGTCAGAAAATATAAGTAAAATTAAGAAATCAAGCATGTATAATAAAATCAAATGATGAAAAACCTCCCTAACACGCTTATGTTCTTACGCGCGCTTAGAGTAGACGGGATGTTAAACAAATTCAAATTAATAACTGAAAATGTAAATGTAACCTCAAAAATCACAAATTGTTTTTCAAAAATTCAAAAACAAGCTGAAAAAAATTTTGCTGCACTGTGGTTTATGCGCATTCTTCCTACTCTTATCTCTCTGATTATTTTGTAGGGAATATTTCATCTATGGGTTTACAACCTTAAATTTTAAGTATGTAGGTAGTCTGAAAGTTAAAAATGGCGACTCCCAGTGTGTACATTAAAATTTGGATGCGCAGTGGTTTATGAGCGTTCTCTTTACTCTATATCTCTGGTTGGAATGAAGAAACCTGCAAAAGGAAAGCACTTTTACATCTACTATATATTAATTTTTTATAGATTGTAGAACACCTTCGACAGAAATATTCTTTCTGTGGCATTACCTACAATTTCTTGTAATTAAGAATACGGTGGTAGTAAGATCATACGTGATGTTTGCTTGAATATGTATGATGCAGTATGATTTATTCTGTAGACATGAAAAACTTGCATTGCTAGTAAAAATTGAATTGAAAAACATTATAGCAACTGCCCTTTTTTTAGATTCTCTTCGTATTATCTTCATAGTCTATTCACTAAAGGAGCGAGCACGTTCAATAAGTCAGCATTGTTTGACTACAGGTTTCAACAAACAGGAAGTAATTTTAAGTCTTTAAGGTATATATACGTGAGTCTTTGTTTCGTTATTGTTCAGAGAATGAAAAACTTCCTGGTGGGCGCGCGCGGTGAGAAGGAATCATGTTACGTTAGAGTTGAGCGAAACATTTTGTCCGTAATTCGTTTTGCATTTCACGGCAAGAGTTTGCTATTCGGAATAAGTTAACACTGCTCTCATTACAACTACTTCCGTATGATATATGTAAATAGTATATATGTACTTACATACTTTGTACTCTTCGTAAGTTATGTATGGATTCTATGTAACTTATGTACGGATTCTTTGTTAAATAGTGAATAGTTTTTAATATCATCTAATGTTGTCTACTACCTGTACCAATATAATATCCTCTCTGTTGATGTTACATATTTCAGGAGCAGCCAGTATGCTGGGAGATACCTAGGTTACACGTTAGCGTATAATTTTGAACGTGCTTTGTTCTATACATTATTGATACATAATATGTATTGAAAATTAAAAAACTACATTTCTGTAGCTTTACCAAAAATTGTGCAGAGTAAAACGTGTATACATACATATATGTAAATGTTTCCAGGTTTGAATTATTGTCTATATTAGTTAGAAAGTGTGAAATATCACCTTTGTATATGTATGTATAGTAGTAATATAAAATGACAAAGTTATTGTTATTATACGACTGATTGGCGCTTATCATTGCTATGCATTGCTATGAGAGGGAGAAGTGCATTGAAAGATATGTTTTCTATGTTTACGCACAACGTTTAGAATGTATATACAGGGTGTCAAAATAAAAAAATAAATTTTGTTGAATCCGGGTCTGACACGTGTATACAAGACGTGCAAAAATTTCTAATAGAGATAAACAAATATTTTATATCAAGTTGAATAGGAGGAATATGTAAATAAATGCTTTTCGTACTCTACGAATGCATTTTTTAGGAATCAGCTTTTCTACAGATTTTATTCATTTCGACCTGTTTTGTTTTTTGTAGGAATCAGCTGTTTTTGATTTTTTCATTACAGAATCTTTCAATATTAAAGTACAACGACATATTATTACATAATGATCTGGTAATTAATAATTTACTATTTGAGATCGCGTTCGTAGTTAATAGTTTCTTTCTTTTCAAATAGTTCGTGGTAGTATTGAAGAGGACTGTTTGATGAGAAACAGGACAAAAACTTAGAGTAGTAAAGTAATTTTGTTAAATTCGGGCTTGACACGTGTGTACAAGAAAAAAAGGAAAGCTGCAAAAATTTCTAATAAACATAAGTAATTTTATTTATAACAAGTCACACATTTACTGCAGATTTTATTCATTTCGACTTGTTTTTTTTTCATAGGAACCAGGTGTTTTTGTTTTTTTCATTACAGAAACTTTCAATATTAAAGTACAACGTCATATTACTACCTAATGACCTGGTAATTAATAATTTACTACTTGAGATCGCGTTCGTAGTTAATAGTTTTTTCTTTTCAAATAATTCGTGGTAGTCTTGAACAGGACTGTTTGATGAGAAACAGGACAAAAACTTAGAGTAGTAATGTCCACAATTACTACCACAAGCTCCGGATGCACGGTTCTGTGCGACGGCAAAAGTTATCATAAGCTGGGCCGCTGTGACAATACAGTCTCGAACAGCTTCGATGTCCAAAATTTCCCGTCGACCATCATAAACAAAGTTTTTCATGTGTCCTCACAGGAAAAAGTCCAACAGATACAAGTCGGACTTTGTGCTGGCCACAGAATCGTTCCTTCTCGGCCTATCCAATGTGCAAATACCTGGGTTAAATGTTCCCATACAAGTCGGGTAACATGTGGAGGTGCCCCATCATGCATTAACTACATTTGCCATCGTATATGTAGTGGCATGTCATCCAAGTAATCGGGTAAGGTATTTTTCAGACAATTTAAATAACCTATCGCATTTAATTTTTTGGAAAGTACATGTGGCCCAAATAAATGATCTCCCAATATTCCGACCCATTTATTGATGTCCTATGTTGGGATGAACTCTGATGGATATCTTGTGGGCTTTTATCGGCCCAGTGATAAATATTATGATAATTCAGCACACGATTTTTTGTGAAGCAGTATTCATCTGTAAACTGGATCACGTATCGAAGATTTGGAAGACGAGTTTCTGTTTGACGAAACCATTCACAACAAGTAACCCGTCGAGGAAAATCATTGTCTAATAGACGTTGGATTTTCTGTACGTAATACGGGTGTCTGTTTCTCCGTAGATTAAAATTGTGTACATGTGCTCAGTATTCGTATAACTTGCCATAATGTACACATAAGGCAACGAATGTCTGTGAATGACATTCTGTGTGTGTCGCCCATCCATTTATGCGTTGCGCTTGAACAATAGACTGAGATTGAAAAATATTATTTTCTCCTTACTGCGTAGACTTAAAGTATTCATTTTTTGGAATTTAGGCTTCCGAGCTTTAACCTTTTTTATTTTCATAGACTATTCAGTAGACCCGAAGATTTTCAATTTGGAATTGTCCGTCCACGGTTTATTACTCATCTATAAAACAGTTCAGATGTTCTCTTACCCATAGTAATATTTTTAAGTTTGTGGACATGTTTTAATAATGGCTCCTTGCCGCCACACCACCCCCTGCATAATAATCGTTTTATTTTTAGTAGTAACAGCTATCTAGGTTCTATGCCGCTGGGTGATATCTGGTTTAGTTAGGTGTCGGTCTTGCTTTGCTGATACATATGTAGTTACGAATCTGTCTTTGGCAGCAGTTGTTGTCCGTGTTCGTTCACTACGCCACCGATTTCTAAACTATCCCACTTTTTTCCTTGCCAAAGTATAATGAACGCCTTTGAATGAAATGCCCTTTCTATCAGCGATTATTCTTTCTGAATATTCTTCTTTGTTAAGAGTAAAAATAGTAGAACGTTGTTCTAAAGTCAGTTGCTTGCTACTACTCTGTATAATCCGTACGCGTGAAGATACATCCCTAAAATTTGAAGAGCATCAAGATTTCCTACAGACGAGTCTATGTAGCGGGTTTCGACTTTTGCTATCTCCGAAATTTTTACTGAGCCGCCCCGATAGGTAGAAAATACCGTCGCCATGGAGACCGAAGGGAGTGGGAGTGGTTCCCAGTGAGATGTGAAGGTCCAGTATGTAGTTGTATTCGCTTCATAATAGCGGGTCGATCGCCCTACTTAAGTGAGTTTGAGCGAGGAATGTTTGTGAGGATGCACATGGCGGGTGTAGACGTCCATGAGATCGCGCCGTCTCAAGCGATCGTTGCCCGCTGTGCACCGGGCATGGCGAGAATGGACTGAGGCAGGACGTACTCGCCTTCAGCCGTGAGCGGGACGGCCGCGGGCCAGCATGGCACGCGAGGACCGCGCTCTTCTGTAACGTCGCGTGCGTCGTCCTTAAGGTAACTTCTAGCTGTCTAGCCAGCATCAAAGAAAGGCGTAGCCACTACGCGAACTACACAGGGGCGTTTGGTAGAGGGAGGACTGCGAGCGCGCCATAGGTTGCAGCGGCTTCCATTCACTTCTGGACACCGCCAAACACACTGGCAGTGGTTCAACGCAATGCGTCGATGAGTTGCCGAGTGAAGACAAATCTGTTTTCGATTAATCAAAATTCGAATTGGGCGTCGGTATAGAAGTGAACGAAGATAGAAATAGTAAGATGGAAGAGTTTTATTATTTCATACTCACACTCGGCTTTAACCAGGTTTATCTATTCGTCTATAGAGGGCATTCTTCTATATATTTGAACTCAGTAGCCGCTCGATAATGTGAACTAATAAAAACAAGACCGTATCATAGTACTGAATTATTCACACTAGTGGATGGGTACGTGAAATAAGTTAAAATAATAGTAATAATGATATCTTATGTATATATACAATGTTTAAAAATGACGGGGGAATCGGTATGTTGTGTAAAAGACGAAACAGTTATTTATTCAATAGCTGAATACTTCGTTATTTATTTATAACTTCTTCAGGAGCATGCTACAATCACTGACAGTAGTTAATGAATATGGTCGTTATAACTATTGAAAGTACAATTATCTTCTGTTTTAAATTTTGATGGGTTACATTTTAAAAGTTATTAAAATTAAATTATTAAAATAATAAAATTTAAACAAGCACTGTGTGTCTACATGTTAAAATCTGATACATTCAGGAGCGTAAAATATATAAACTATTACAAAAAAGGAAGGAAGGAAAACACAGATACGTGGAGTGCGTGTATACAGTGAGTGCCACAGAAAAATGTACTTATACTTAGAATTAGATTTTAATTTATTTATAGATGTTAAAGTTGAGAATGTTCGTTCCACTTTAACATCAAATAAATTAATTAAATCCAATTCAGAATGCAGAATTTTTTTGTAGCTCATCTGCAAACATTTATAAATTGAATTGTATGTTTGTTTTAAGCAGTTAGAGTGTCACTACGCACAACCTGATATCACATATAGATGCATCGACGAATTTAACAACTTGCTCGCCCACAACATGTGTTTTAAATATGTTCACTCTAAAGAGTGAACCAATTTTCGTTGGTTGGTTCACAGTACAGAACCTATAATATAGTAGGTTCATATGTTCACATTACTGGATAGTTCATATAAATGGATGTTCACATTAATGAGCACCTACTGTAATTCTTAAGTCAGGGTAATTCCACAAACAAAATTTAAATAAAACACTTTGAATATATATAAACCTGTTCGGTGGATTTATTAGTAAGGCTTGCTGTTTCAATTTAGATGCTGCCACAATCTACAATTATATTTGTCAATGATTTAATTCATACTAACGTTACTCGTGAGATAACGGACATGATCCGTAAATCAGAATGTAGCGGTTATAGTATTTTGAATATCAAAGAAATACATATTGGGAGATCATGTGTCTAAGTACTTTAGTTTTAAATAACTTTAATGGTTTTACCTCACTTTTACCTTTTTATTTTTTACTTATTTGTCTTATATAGGAGTCATACATATATCACGTCTGGAATTACGGTTTTTGAAGGACATCTGACGCTGTCATGTAGTTGCAGTTAAATATACATATACTTTGCACTACAATACTTAGCACGATATATTACCGTCCACGATTAATGTTTATGAATAAATAGCTTTATTATCGTGTTTATTAGTGCATCTTTTTAATGTCCAGTATCTTCTGTGACTTGTTTTAGGTATCGCGTTTATTCCATGTGTACCTTTACACATGTTTTAGTTTGATAACAAACAATAACTTGTTTTTCAAAATTTCTAATACTATTCGTAATAGTTGCTATAGTAGCTGCTGCATTGTGATTGCAAATATTTTTTGCGGTGTCAATAGCAAGTCTTAAGTAGTACAGGCTAAACTATTTTTTATAACCTGTGCAAATTATAAACAGAATGATGAACATGGTTTGTTTAAATTGTTGAATATGAACTATCCGTTGCACAACATTTAACTACAAGGAACACTCCATTCGATTTCTACACAAGCACCCTATAGAGTTGAACTTTTATGTACACGCTTGCATAGGATCATTGATCTCCTCTAAACAAGATAAATTACTTTTCTGTTTCAATGTTGTACATTGCTCGATAGGATAATAAACTTAAAACGGCAACCACTACAAAAGAGATGATTTAACACTATTACAGGTTAAAACTATAAAATAAACGTCGTAAAATATGCACGCGCTGTACTTTAGACGGCATCCTGGTGCAAACGAAGACAAAAATTCGAGGAGATAATAATAACATAAAATAAATAGCAGGGGTGGTAGTAAATAATTGCGAAGAAGTAACTCTCTCCTTGTACGCTAGTAATTTATTCTCTGTGGCTTGTAGGTAAGAAATACAAGCGATCGTTTTATTTCAACGTGGAAACAATAAACATGACAATGGAGCAAGGTTATCCATATTTTCTGTACTGAATTCTTTTAGTCAGAACAAGCCGACCTATAAAAAAATATCAATATAACTGACATATACCGTCGATTTCTGGACTTTGATGGAAACCGATTGACTGATAAATTGATAATTAGAATTCTGTAGTTAATATATAGAGTAGTTACGCCGAGCATGCCGAGTTATACTATTAGCGTAATTGTACCTAACGAGTTCTTTACTGTATATATGCGGGATACCTTATATTAACAATCTACCCTTAAAGCAACTTCCGTATATAGACCAACATTAATGTGTTATGTATTAGTGCATTTGAAATAAGATATACACGGTTACTGATAAGTTGGTATGTACTTTCCTTAATTTGGTAGATCGGGAGTTGATCGGGAGGTAGGAGTAAATTTAATTTAGTGTCGTTTTGAGGTATTTCCATTTTTGTATTTAGTAGTATTAGATATAAATGTTTTTAATTGTTGTTAATTTTCAAAGAAATTATTTGCTGTATTTGGATTATTTGCTGGATATGGAAAAAATTCTCTACGTAACAAGCATACAAATGGATTTATGATATTTTATTTCAACAGCTACCTATAAACACACAAATGCTTAACCATAGAGATGACAGAATTCATTTGATTGCTTTTGTTAGTGAACCTTCGATATTTTGGGATTACTCGTTAACAAAATAATGGTTTATAAAAAGCCTGATTTTAAAATAGAACTACGATAAATATTGCAAGACGAAGTCAATTGTAGGTTATGCTTTCTATATTATCACAGGTTTGTTTACTTCCTTGTGTTCCGCCTTCGACTTGGTTCAAAGCTTCATTACAAACAGGCGAAACACACGTGCTGCCACTATCTCTGGGTGCAAAATTGACGATCTTTTCGAATCTCCCAGTAAATGAACGGGTGTTTCCGTTAACACCTCTTGGTGAGGCAACCATTGGCATCAATTTCATACATAGCAGTCCGAAACTGACAAAGAATGCTAGAGTGTGGGGCGTACATTACTATTGTAGCATTGATTATTGAAGTAGAATGTTAGCAGTCATCATCGCGATTGAGGTTATGCTGAATTAAGAAAAAATGGGGCAACGACCTCGATAGAACGTGAGCCTGATGAAATAGATGACATGGGTTTTACACATGTACGATACTAAGCTGTTAAGTTATTACTGAAAGTTCTTTTTATTAAATAAATAATGTTACTTTAGTACTTTAGAGTAAGTAAGTTAGTAGAATTAAGTATTTTGTCAATTTAAAATAAAAATTTACCTAAGTTTTAAGGATCATTATTTTAGCTGTGTTAAACAACACATAGTTTATAAAACATTAGATTTTGTTTATAAAATAAAACACGTAATGGTTCCTAATTAGGTACATCACGGACAAAATAAAATACGTCGGAGATGTACCCAGTTACCCAGCAAGCTCTAGAAGCAATAACAACTTTTATATTTAAAAGTACCTATAACTCTTCCAAATGTCTACATAATTTATGTGGGAAAGGGTTAGAATTATTTAATAATTTGGATCTACAACTAAAATCCTGTTCTTATTACTATATTTTTAGAGGATTATTATATGATTTTGTTAAAAGTAGTAGATAAGATAAATAGGTATAAGCACTGTTATTATAATTATTATTAGGTATACAGTATACAGGTTTTCCCACGGAATTTGCTAGTTAGAAGTTTTCGGACTTAACGAAACACTTTAGTTTTGAAAATTTTGGGTTCACAATACTTTAATAGGTACAGTAGACTCTCGGTAATCCGAACTAATTGGGACCGAAGGTGGTTCGGATTATCAAATTGTTCGGATTATCAACTATACTGCCAAACAACTAAAAATGCAAGTTGTATTGGATACAATAAATAAAACACGTGGATATTGGAACTCAAAAGCAATACATAGGTAGATATGTATATTTCTGTAAACACAAAACTAAAATTCATAATTCTTAATAAAATACATAGATTCATGCATATGTACATGTACTATTACATATATGTATATAAATAGATACATATGTTTGTAATATCCGTAGATGTGTACAGAGATTTATTTAACACGAAAATAATCGGAAATCTTCTTCTGAACTGTTGTCGCAACCCTTTTCTTCGCTGTCAGATCCCGGATTCGTTTCTGTACTAACAATTGTATACACAGGAATCAACAAGAAACTGACCCTGCCAATTTAATGTCGTATTACGGGTAACCCCCTTGAGTTTTGTAACTCTGACTTCTATTCTGTTGGCAAGTAGTCGAACTAATAATTCTGTGTTTAAGAAGACAGTTATCAGCAGAGGTCATAATTGTTGAACAAAGATAATTATGCATTTTTGTTTTGTTCCAGTAAATAAAAGATTATTATGTATGTATTCATAATAAATATGTACGTTTGCATGTAGATAAGTACATAGTATGTATGTATGTACATAAATGGTTTCTTTCTCAAGGACTACGAAGTCGGCGTGGAACAGGAATTCATTGAAATTGAATTAAAAAAATAATTAAAATAAAAATTTTATTTTTGTTTTGTGAGCGTTCGGATTAGCGGACGTTGGGATTATCGGCATTCGGATTATCGAGAGTCTACTGTACTTACTTTCTTTGTAAAATATTTTCAAGTTTCTTGAGAACTTTTACATTTTAAATGGAACACCCTATATATTATTACGTTTTTGGATTCAGCATCGAATTCTATGACGATTAAGATCTACATATCTATAAGATATTATACGAACTTTATAAAAATTTACACCGTTTTACTTAACTGATTAATTTTCGCTTACTGTAAGTGCCAGAAGTCTGATATTTTAAAATTGGCAAATACTAACGTTGTATCACCAACTAGCAGTGACATTTTTTCTTTACGTCATACAGAGTGTTCAAAAATTTATAATATATCAAACAATTTTTAAGTTATAAATCTCAATTTCTTCAAAAGCATCAGCCGTTAAGTGTCGCTAAGGAACACCCACCGGACTGTCTCGGCGAATAGTATTAGTGGGTGGATATAACCGCTTTTGCTCACAAAATTGGATATAACCGCTTTTGTCCACAACGCATACTTTAACAACCTATAAGAATGTGATGTATTCGCTTTAGCTTGCAAATGAATGCAGCCACCGATAGAGGGTATGGAATCTATGGGAAAACAGGTGCCATATTCATGTCATGAAAATATGTATGTAACCGGTTTTGCACGCGAGCTCCTCAACTGTGCTATCATCAAAAATCTCTTTTTAAATGGTTCCTTCAATATAAAATCAACATTTTCGAAATTTCTATACTTAGCGGTTTGGGTTGACCGCAGATGTTTTTTACTGTTGCTATATTTATCCATGTAATGTTATTGTCACCTAAATTGCTCAACAAGTTCTCCTTAAAATATTACAAGAAATTACCGAAAGACAATAATTATTATATTAAAGTATGTATTTGTATTTCTAATAATCTTATTATCTAGATAGATTTTTCCACTTGATACGTCAATGATAACACTTGCAATTCGAACAAAAGTCAAATTTATTCCAAAACCTTTACAATATATATAATCTGGTTTTCGTAACAACTTCTTCAGTGGAATAAAATTGACATTTATTTCGTGTCAAATTATAAATAAATAACTAGCCATGCCTATCAACAAAATTATCTATAGACAAAGAAATTTAGTGATATATAGGATTATGTTTACAATATAGTGGAGAATTTAGATGCTCCTTATATCAATGTATTTTTTGTCAAGCTCTAACAATTCTGTTCAAGGACTAGGGAAAAACTTGGCAAAAAAACCTAGTCAAGAGCTTAATTTTATAAACTTCAGGCGTGATTAGGTGATTAAATTATTATAAATAATACAAAAAATACATTGATATAAGGAGCATTAGTGTTATGATTATAAATTTACATTTCAAAATATGTATCTTAAATTCTCCACTATATTGTAAATATAATCCTATATACCACTGAATTTCTTTGTCTGTAGATAATTTTGTTGATAGGCATGGCTAGTTATTTATTTATAATTTGACACAAAATAAATGTCAATTTTATTCCACTGAAGAAGTTGTTACGAAAACCAGATTATATATATTGTAAAGGTTTTGGAATAAATTTGCCTTTTGTTCGAATTGCAAGTGTTATCATTGACCTAACAAGTGGAAAAATCTATCCAGATAATAATTTTTATGACCTTTTAACTTATCTTATTATTGTGTGTAGGTGTTTC
>SMLS01061028.1:0-20371 GCA_004785975.1 Popillia japonica
ATATGAAAATGCTAGGCAAGCATTCTTTTGTGCGTGACTAGAAAGAAGCAACTATTTAGGTACTCGAGATTTTAAAGGATGACGTGTCAGCGATTTCCAATTGAAATATCCGCATGCTATTTTTCTAATACAATTTCATTCCGCATTTAAGCAAGTTACTCCAGGAGACCACTATCTCTTAACAGATACCTACGCAATATGTTTAATTTTAATACATAATAATAGATAATAACATACGTTTTCCATCGGAGAAGCTCTATAATGCTCTGTTCGATCGTTACGACAATCAAACGTATGTATTACAAATCAACGGTATTCCGTAGTATTTGAAATTATAATAATGAGACTACAGACAAGATTATATTACATATAAGTACCATGAAATGTATTAATATGTGCGAAAACCACTTTTTCTACTTTTATTAACTGTATCTAGTTTTCAAGGTTACCTGCAAATACGGGTAGTTACACGATATTTTTTACAATACTTTGTGTTCTATCGATAACGATGTTTTGATTCATTATAAATGACGACAATTATATATATTGCATTTAAAATAATAAAAACCAATATAGCTAAAGTATAAATTGAGATATTACGTGATTGTTAGACGCGAAAAATCGTGAACTACGCATCACTATGTATGAAAAAGTATAGATCACCCACAATACAGCACCGCGAACCGGATAACTGCACACAACATCCTCGATTCGCATTTAATTTGAAACAGACTGTACATGTATCTATTATACATGTATGTAATGAGCCTATTACTTCGCTCATTAATATATGCTTGTAATCAGCTACTCTTGGCTGCCATTAGGCAAATTAGTTTCCTAACACATTTTTTCAAATTATTAACCGGCTTTATTCAGTAAACAGGTATTTGCAATTGTCAGGCAACAATAGCTTAAATATGGAAATAGAGAAGATGCATCTCCCGCAAGTTTATGCTGTTGAATTCTTTTCCATTTTCCAGGCAAATAAAGTCATCTGATCTGCTACTTAAGTTGCACTAGGGCACTGCAAGCTGTCGAGTAATATCTTGGCATAAACGTAAGCTGTTCTGGGACCAGATGCAGTAAAATAGTTTTCATGTTAGCAAGAGACGGCAGTGATCCAGAATTGATCAAAAGTTTTGTCAGATCTGAATTCGCTGCAAAGTTTATTAAAGATTTTGCAGGGAAGCTTATATGTTCAGATATGTACATTATCAGACAGTCACTGCTCACAGAGGTAACTCTATACTGAATGGCATCTATTTACTGACTTTGCGTTAATTGAATTCATATTTTAAATTAACTCTCAACCAGTTTGTAAACCAAGTGGAGAGGACTAATACGTCAAGGGAGGGTCTTTTGACCGTAGCTGCTTTTAGTGGCAAACTTGCTCATGAAGGAGAAAAACTTCCAAATTTATAAGATAAGAAATTTATTAAGTTACCATTTTGTGCTGGTTTGTGTCGCCAGAAGAAAATTTTGGCTACTTTTTATTAACCGAGATATGTAAGAGGTTTTTTTCAGGTGGATCTGGATACATATGTATGTATGGTATGGTATATGTATGTACACTCATGCAAAGTAAAGATTGGACAGTTTCCATATAACAACGTATTGAAAGTGTTCAATCTTTACTTTCCATGAGTGTACAGACGATTTGAAAAAAATCTGGGGCAATTGCTCTTGCATACTGTAAATGTGGCTTGTTGGTAATCAGTTGTAATCTAATATGACAATCGAATCTGACAAATAAGATAAAAACTATTTGTCATTGTCAAAATGCCTCCCAATAAGCTTGACGTAGTTATAAAAGCTCGCATTTTAAGTAAAATTGAAGACGGGTGGTCTATATAGGCAGTTGCTGAACATTTTAATGTTAACAATAATACTGTTTTTGATGTGAAGAAGCACTGGTAACAACAGCAAACATAATTAAGAAAAGTTGGTAGTGGAAGACGCCGAGTTTTTACGCTTGAACAAGATGCTGCATTTTTAAATATGTTTCGTGAAAATCCTTTTTCTTCTGCAGTGGAAGCTAAAATACAAACAAATTTTCCTGGATCTCGTGCTACAGCTAGTAGAAGAGTAAAATCTTCGGAATTAAAATACAGAGTTGCTGCCAACAAATTATTTCTTTCTGAGGAACACAAGCAATCCATGATCATATTTTCACTAAATTACGTGTATAGTGTATAGAGACTTCGATTATTGGAATAGTGTAGTATTTACGGACGAAAAAGTATTTCAATCTACCAAGCAGTCAAAAATTGGTGTCTATCCACCTGTAAATACTAAGTTCACTGAGAAATATACTAACAATCTTGAAATATCAGGACGTTTTTCAGTGAACGTATGGGGCTGGATTAGTGGTAGGGATGCTGGTGTTTGCTGGAGAATATATGATAAGTTTAACGCTCCCCATTATTTAAATATTCTTGAAGACATAATGTTACCGTCTGTTACTCAGCTGTATCCAAAACAATTTTATCTACCAGCAGATAATTGTCCAGTCCACACGGCGGCTGCAGTAAGCGAATGGTTTAGAAATCATAACATTGAAGTTCTCCCTTGGCCTGCTAATAGCCCTGACGTAAACCCCAGCGAAAACATGTGGGGATTAATTGTTAAAAAGTTAGACCAACGAAATTTTTATCCATAGAATGCCGAAGAGCTCTGGGCTGCAATCCAAGAAATGTGGACAGAAATAAGTGGCGACGAAAACTATGTTAGGGAATTAATTTTTTCAATGCCAAGGAGATTTCACAAAGTTATTTTAAGTAACGGTGGTCCTGTAAAATATTAAACAATATCTTTTCTCTATCTTTATTTAAGATGTAGTCCATTGATATAAAGCCTTAATGTCTAAAATATATTAACTAATGTTTTTTATTAAGCCTATCATTCATTAATAAAGTGATTTAAACAAACAGTTTAATTATTTGTTTCAGTTAATAAGTGATGACAATACAAAAATCAATAATATAATTATCTAATTATGTATATCTAATATTTATCTAGACTTAGTATGTCAGTAGTGCGCAACGAAATGCAAGCGATTTTATGCGAGCCAGTTTTACAATGCTTGAAAAATACAAAAATGTGATATAAGAGTTGTGCCAGATTTTTTTGAAATCAGCTGTACATGCCAGCTCCGCTTTCTCATAATTCGAAATTTTGAAAATGCTATTACTTTGTGCAGTTTTGTGTCACAGAAAAGTAATTTTGGCTTGGTAAAACTAGTATTACATAAAGGAGAATTTAATAATTCAATTTTGTTCATTTTTTTTTAATTTGGCAGATCTGGGTTTTGAAAATGACTTGGATCATATGAAACCAAAAAACCGTTTGGCACCTTTATTATAAAAGCACACAATTTTCTTTTTGGAATACAAAACCGCACAAACTGTACAGAAAAAGTGTTGGATATACCTATTACATATATTGCAATGCATTGATATTATTAATTCCAAATATTCTGCAAAACACAATTTCAATAATATCGACCAAGAAGATCTGTAGTTATCACAGAAAATTTGTAGCCTATCTTGTGATATTTTCTGAGTCGGTATAATACTTTCAGTTTGTGTTTCTTCTCCATATCGATAAAATTAAATGGTCCCAGTTATAAAATGATCAAAGTTGTTGTCCTTGTGAGACAAAATTTATGTTTATAACCCAAACCATTTCCGTCCGGAAGTTGCACAATTTGCGAACTGCGTTTTTCTTCGGCGTCTTTATTACGTTTAATAACGTTCTTTTCTGCCCCGCGTGTATTCCGAAAAATAAACATCTCTTGCGAAACGACAGGCCGTTAGCAGCAACACATCTGCGTCTTATGTTTTAGTATCCAACAGTATGATTTACTCCGCATCTTGCCGAGATAACAATGTTTTGTTATTGTTGTTTTTATATGTGTCGTATGATGTACAGACGAATACTCTTACTAGTTCACTCTCCAAGTAATGAATGGAGATACTTCATTAACATGTTTATACCCATTTGTGTATTTTCCTAAAATCACGTTTATCCGAATTGATTCACATTTCTTTTTCGCTTTTTATGATTAAGAAACGAGGTAAACAACGCATTATTAGAATTATTAACATTGATGTTTTCGTAACAAGAATTCAATTTCATACTTTGAATTTATCTAAAAGTCAGCTTGATCTATTTTTCCAGTTTCACACAAGGGACCGTCTAGGCTTTGGACGTAATAGTCGACGCTCCATAACCTACATCTTGTTGTCGTCATAACAAATCCATAAATCAAGGTTTCTCTTCAAAAAGTCAATAAAATTTTTCCACATAAACTTCACAAATGAATTACGACCAACCTTAGGAGTTAAGCTATTCTACTTCTACTTACATACATACATAACGCTGGCTATATTCTATCGCGTTAAGTATAACTTTTAAGCTCCTTAAGAGTGTGTGCAACGCGTCGGTTTTATTAATTTCCCACCCATTTCATTACCGTACCTCGAATCGTTTCGGAACCAAATAAATCAATCAGACGCGTTACGACTAATACGTGCCTTAAACTAGCGTACGCAACGGTTCCTCTTCTGAAAAAAAAGAAGCGGAAAGGAAAAAAAAGGTGACGTTTATGCAGTAATAAAAGAAGCGTGCCCGTTTTTATTACCCTGCCTAGTTGGTGCGTCGCCTTATTTGTGAGATTGAGAGTGAGTTGAAACTGGAGACTCTAGTGTTGTGAGAGGTCCAAGATAGGGGTAGTATTCCGAACTAGAATTAAAACTACAAAAAAAATCGATGTTGACGGGATTAAATCTTTTTTTTATTTAAGTTTTACAGTAACATCTGCTTTAGATCATAAAGTAAACAACAGGAAACCATTTAGATAAGATAGAAGATAAATTACAAATAAAATATACACATTGGAAATTCACCAAGTTCTACGCGGAACGATGCCAAAAGTAATCTTTGCCATACGCTCTGGCTACACTTATAATAAATTTACCTGATTAAGGACAATACTGGGAAAATCGTGCATAATAGTCCATAGACAATGATAGTGATGTAGTTCTGGTATCTTCATTTGTAGTTACTTTCTCTTGATTTGCAAGGCATTAGTCTGTAATCCTAATCTAGTCTTAGATATTTATTGTGTGTATGGTGCCTGAATATGCTATGTGTCTCTTCCTATGTAGCTTTAGTTAGCAAACGCTTCTAGTACAGCTTCTCTAAGGTGATTTACAGAGTTGTACGACTTTTGATACAGCCTATATTTTATTATTCCCCATAAATAAAAAACAAACAGATCGGGCGATCGAGGTGGCCATTGAACAGGCTCGTTTCTTGCTCTCCATGAGTTATCCATGGGAATATTTCGTTTAAATAATTTCGTACCGTTCATTGATTATGCGCATTGATTATATATTATTGTTTGTAATGGTAATTCATCTAACATATCATCAAAATCATTTCGCAGAAAGTGAGGATAACGATCTCCAGTTAATGTACCATGAAATATGTATGGGCCAAGAATTGTCGAGCCAATGACGGCGCACCAAACATCAAATCCAAATTTAACTTGAAGTCTCCTCTGTTCAACATGATGCGGATTTTTTTCGATCCATAAATATTCATTATGTCTATTAAATATGCCGCAGTTTATAAATCGTGTTTCATCCGTTCACAAGATTTTAAGTCTAAACTGTGCGTCAATTTCACACATGTTAATAAACCAAGTAGAAAATTCAAGCATCCTATTGTATTCCATCAGGATGTAGTGTTTGTGCAACAGCTAATTTATAGGCATGAAAGCGATGCTTTTTCAGTACTTGTACAACAGTACGTTGTGACTTGCCCGCTGCCATTGCAATTTCTCTGATTGAAATCGATGGATTTTGCATTACACCTGCCAATACGTTTACCTCTGCCTCTTCTGTAATGTCTCTTACAGTCCTATTTGCATTACGGAAGGAATAGTATCTTAAAGGGATGTAGAGAAGGCTGGCTTCGATCAAAATACCGTTCGAAATACTGTTGTGCAGCTTGTACGTCATTTTTACGGCACAAAATGTAACACAGTTGCTTTTTCATACAAAATTCCGATAAAATCTTGCCAATACTTGTGAATACCTTTTGAATTTCATTAAAAATTTCCTCTCCTGTAGTGGTTCCTCTTAGCGGCTGTAAAGCAAGCAATTTTTCAGTAACAGTCATTTTCGTTTACTTTTCGTTCGATAAACTTAATAACAAAATATAATTAGTAAGCACTCAAGATGCGCTCAAAATCGCAAACCAAATTGACGGCATTAGCAGTTCGCTAGGATATCGCTTGTCGAAGTTATCACCTTGCTAGCTCAAATAGAACTGAACTAAAGTTCGAGCCATCCACCCGCTTATATAGGCAAAATGAAGGAATGATCTAGAATCGTCTAGTGTAGAACATTTGGGAAGCAATAATCTTTTGTTGCGCCGCCAGTGAGGCGGCAAACATCAAAGGCTTTGATGTTTGCCGCCTCACTCTTTGATGATCGCCGCCACGCGGCTTGCTCACTCACTTGATTCCGCAGGAGCAAGCGACAAATCTCATATCATCGATCTTCCTCATTTGGAGCGAGTTTGAGTAATCCGGCCCCCGTTCCGGTTGTTACCCGCATATGTCATAGGCATTCCTTTAAGATCTCAATTGGCTTCACAATATAATCTTTGAGATTGTAATTCTTTATAGCAGACTCTAAATAATTAACGTTAAGATAATCATTTTTTTTACTTCTATACGAGAACTGCGTTCAAATAATTCATGAACCTGCCTGCACTAAAAAGAAACTGCTCTAGCAACTTTCCCGAAATCGTATCAAAGTTATGGTGGTGATACATAGTTCAATTTCTATAATTTAAGAAAGACTATAGCAGCCGAGCGTCAGAACGGAGTATTCTCGTCTTTGCTATTGTGCCCTGAGGTAAACGGCTTCTTTTCTAATGATGGGCTTTTACATACAGGGCCATAGTTAACTACATTACCGCCATAGTTTACAAAAAGGTCAAAATCACACTCAAATAACTAAAAAAATGTTAGAGGCTTGGAACAGGAAGCTTTCCACATTCTAGCATCTGACCATTTTAGATCCAAAACGCTTGTATCTTGGCTCTACTTTGCGAAAAATGTAAAAACCTGGTATTCGAAAGAATGTACAATAAATCACTCTTCAATTCGTGGAAGTGATGCTAAAAACGAATTCAGAAACTAAATTATAAAAGCAACTTTTGTTCCCCCTACTTGGATGAGAAAGCTTCCCAAACCCCGGCATCTGGCCAAGATCAAATATACAAATCTGCTAAATTGATTGTAATACGTAAACTTTTTAGTAGTAGTATTTTATTTGTCATAAAAATCCATAAGGATAGCGATTATTAAAGCATAGATGCTAAAAATACCTACAGTTAAATATTAGAAGTTTACTACACATGATGATATAATACTACAATAAATAAATATACAAATAATACAATAACAAATAAATAGACAACCACAAATAAAACAAGATCTCACGAGGGATGAAGACAGATTCCAGTGTTGTGTCCTCTCAGCGGCTAAATATTTCTTAAAGCTGTAAAAAGCATCACTGATTAGAAACTCGTAAACAGCCTTCTGAAACCCGTTACTATTGCTGATACTCCTAATGTTACTTGGAAGAACTACACCACGATAGATTTATAAAAAGCGCTTCTCTCGTAAAGCGCTAATTTATGTTGAGGAATTGACAGCATGCTAGCGTTTCTGGTCGCCATAGAACTTGAAAGGTCAACGTTGCGCCTGTACAAACCTCTATTTCCACTGCAAAATAATACCAATTTATATACAGGGTGGCCATTCGAAAACGAAACGGCATTGATTTTGGGCATTAATGTCATAAAAATAAAATGCTCAGACAAGTCAACTTGTTTTTGAAGGGGACATTTATTAGGCGTACAAGCAAACCCTCATCTGCAATCTCTTGGGCGGGGTGGACTTGCCCCTAAAAATCTTAGATCGAAAGGGGGATTGAGTTGTACATCGATTGAAAGGTCTTTTGATTCTCTTTACAGTGATACCTAGGTTATGATATTACCTTTCATTATGATGCTCAAAAATTAACTTTTATTTCTGTTATTGGGAGAAGCGACTTACAGTATCAAAGAGATAACAAACTTACATGTATTAGTCAAGTAGATGTTGAAAGTGCTGTCCACCAACTTCCATAACATATCTGGTGTTATGAGATGACATTCATTTGTAATTCTCTCCCGTAAATTTTGTAAAGAAGTCGATGAAGTGGCGTAAATCTTTTTTAAATGTGCCCACAAAAAAGTCTAATGGTGACAAATCTGACGACCTTGGTGGCCACTCAATAGAACCTCGCCTACCAATCCACCTTTCCGGAAATTCTTGGTTTAAATAGTCTCGTACAGGGCGTACATAATGAGGTGGAGCGCAATTCTGTTGAAACATAAAACGATTTTCCAACTAGCGTTCATCGTTTTCCGCTATTTCAGTTAAGGCAGGATTGATTGCAGTTTTTAATAGTTCTAAGTACATTTCTCCAGTTAATGTACCAGTAGCAAAAAGGAACCAACTAGGTGGTCACCGATGATGCTAGCCCAAACATTCAACTTTTCTGGATGCTGCGTATGCCTCTCATGAAGAATTTTAGGATTTGTATCCGCTCAGTAACGGCAATGATAACGGTTTACAGTGCCATTGACGAAGAAAGAACATTCGTCAGAAAAGCAGATATTAAATAACAAATGTGGGTCTTGATCTAGCCGTGCGCTTAGCGTCTCGCAAAATTCTAGACGTTTATCAAAATCATCTTCGTTAAGCTGTTGGACTAATCGTATTTTGGTAGGTATGAAATCTGTGTTTTTTCAAAATTCTTTGTATGCTAGTTCGATTAACCCCAGAGACAGCAGTTTTCTCGTACTCAGTGTTGCATCTTGAATGACATGAACTAGAACAGCTACTTCCACTGCTTCATTGACTACTAGATTTGCAATATCTCGCTTTTTCTTAGCTATCGATCCAGTTTCTCTAACTTTATGCACCAATTCCAGGACATACTTTCGATTGACATATTTGTCAGGGTGCCGCTGATTAAAAATGTCAACTGTTCTGAATGCAGATTCATGATTTGCAAAGAATATTGAAATCAGCTACACTCTTTCGGCTATAGAGTAAACCATTTTTATGTACCAACGAAATACAAAATACGGAAAAATAACACTATAAACCACGTAATAATTAAGAATTGCAACCACCGCTATTTATCGTCTGACTTAATACTAAATAACTATCTAACACGACACATGTGTAGTTTTGCATTTGTTACTTTATTTACAACACCTAGATCAACGAAATATCCCAGTTTTTTACAAAATGCAAAAGGGACAAATACTTTACAAATTCAATTTCTTGTATCTGAAAATAAATAGTTTTTATCTAAATAAAAAAAACCTGAACCGTGCCATGTTGAGTTGGAAGCCTACGCTTTGAGTTTTTATCGTAATTTAGCACTTTCAGCGTCTACTTGACTAATACATGTAAGTTTGTTATCTCTTTGATACTGTAAATCGCTTCTCGTAATAACAGAAATAAAAGTTAATTCTTGAGCATCATAATGAAATGTAATGCTATAAACTAGGTATAGTAAAGAGAATCGAAAGACATTTCAATCGAGGTACAACTCAATTCCCTTTCCATTTAAGATTTTTGGGGTCAGCTCCACCCTGCTCAAGGGATTGCAGATGAGGGTTTGCTTGTACGCCTAATAAATGTCGTCCTCAAAAACAAAGTTAACGTGTCTGAGCGTTTTATTTTCATATGACATTAAATGCCCAAAATCAGTGCCGTTTCGTTTTCGAATGGCCACCCTGTATAAGGATGGTAATGGCAATATATTTAGTTTCTGCAACAGTGGTATAGAAGGAGTTCTACTTCCTACCCTCAAGATGCATCTTATAATTTTCTTTTGAGCAGTAAAAATTTCATGAAAATAACTAGATCACAAAACATTAAATCAAAATATAGCCTTGATTGAATATGACTGCGGTAAAATACCTTAGTCCATTGTCATCCAAGAAATTCTATGTTATTTGCTTGTTCGATTGTGCTGGTACCAGCTTTCATTTCCTCTGTACATTCGTTCCTGGCAGTAAACGCGACAACTCTAGTCTATATAGTCTAGTCAGACTAGAGAGTATAGAGCACTGGCGGAACATTAGAGCACTGCGTTGAGACCAGTAATATGCTACTTAGTAAGTGAAGGTAATGAAATAGTTGATATGTTAAAAGAAACTGCTAGCGAACGTACAATCGCAGATCTTGCGTTTGTAGAAGTTTTAATGGTAAAATCGAAACGACCGAAGATTAACTTAATTTTTTTTCAAAGACTGTTGTAGTAGCATCATATTGACAAAAGGCTGTAATTTGATACGATTGAAAAAATTCAGTTCGTACTAGCATGGCATGTTTTTACTTATATATACTATACTTATATGTATATATACTATAAAAAGATAAAAACAAAGGAGATAAAGAAATACTGCGTACTATCTGTGTCCTCATAAGTACTAAAAAGTTCATGGTACAGGTTAGTATAAACTTACGTGTTGTGTTAAGTTGTTTTCTAGCATAACTTATTGTTAGTTTTGAATATGATAATACAATCTTTACCATTATTTACCATGCAAATGCAAATTTTGTAATATAGTTTTTATTTGGCGACGAAACCGCGAATGCTGGTTCAGTAGCAGTTTAGATTTAACAAATATAGTATAGTAGAACAATCACAGTCTTTAGCTTATTCAAATCGTATATTTACAGAGAAAGACGTAAATAATACTAGCCACAATTTGCACGTGTAATAGTATATTTCCACGTCACGGATTTCTATTCAGAATTACCTGGAATGCATTAACATATCTACGCCCTGTGTTTACTAGTCTACAGCAAGGATTTGGATTTTATTAGTTCCGGTATAGAATTCCGTGTTGGCAATTACGTAATTACACAATTTTAAATCCGCTCATACTCGCGCCCCTTATTACCATCGAGATTCGCGAATTGCAAACACAACGTAGTTACCTTTTGTTCTGCCAAGAGTAGTATCCGTTGAAAATTTACATAATGGAGATATAAGAATTAAACTGCATTACTTTTGTTTCCTTAAATTTTACATAATTAGGGCGTGCGACTCAAAAACCTTCCCTACTTATTGTCCCGATACGTGTTCCTACTTAAATAAATACCCTCTACGTGCCTCAAATGCTGAAAATTAGAGCTGTAATATTGATCCAATTTGCACTCTTGTGCACTTTACTTGCTCGCCCGTATTTCTCACTCGAAATTTCTTGTGAACATGCGATGTCGTTTAAGTTCAGCAGTGCTCATAGTGTACCGAAAATGTCCATTATGCAAATCTAGTATCGCTATGTGTAGCAGGATATGTTATTTTAATGTAATACTTAAGCGAAGCCAATTAACGCAATAAATTTGAAGTAAGAATGTAATGCAGGTTGTTACAATAATTACCGACGTGATATTCGCATAATTCTAAAATTACTATATTTTTCATCGTAATGTAAAAATTGCGCAAATATGTCATGTGCATATCTGAAATAAGATTAAACTAGTCTGTATTGCTTTCTTTATTCTATTTTTAAATTCGAGTTTGGAATTGAACAGGAGAGACAGTTAAGGATCAGTAATATTAACATTATTGAAATAAGAGGTAACTCTAGATGCAGTAAATTCTCATTTTCCACATGATATTGCCCGTACGAGACATTTTATAATCCTATTTCATGATAATAAATGGTGCCAACATTACGGATTCAATTTTATATATGGATTTGCGAATCAATACTGAATTATACGACAGGAAAGGTCGATTAAATCATATTCTACCATGGAATCTGGAAACTGTTATTGGTCACGTTATTAATTTTAAAATAAATATTGTTTTAACGTACGCGAGGCCAGGCCTCCGAAGAAATATAAATTATTTACGAATATAGGGCATATGGAGTTATTTTATTAAAGATGAAATAGTCGATATATTGCAACATCACAGCCGCATATTGAAGTTTATGTATTTTCTTCGTGCACGCCGTAATGAACCGCATCTTGCGAAACATACATTCTAAAGGTTTCTATACAAACTATTTTAAAATAAAGCACGAAAAGAACAGTACATGTATCGAGTTCCTGTAAAATTCAAAGCTCCTAAAATTAGTTATTAAAGAATTGGAGAAGAGTTTCGTATATTTTTTGCGTGTCTATAACAGCAGTAATGATTTTTGAATATCAATATGTAATTTGTTTTCTCCTCTTGTACGAGTTTAATGTATTTCACATTACTTACATATTTTGGGATAAACCATACGATTCCGTAGAGACCATCTTATTATGTTATTATTATTTATTTATTATTATTATTATTTATTTATTATTATTATTTATTTATTTTATTATTTCTTATTGCTTAAGGAATGGAATTTTACTGTGTCTATGGAAATCAAAAGCATTGTCATATCAGTTGTTGACAATGTTCGTTGTGTCAAAATCAATCATGCAGTTTGGAGTTGTACTGTGAAATTAAAACTCAAACATACACGTACAGTTCAAACGACTCAAACTGTAACAGCATAGGATTTGCAACTAATCTATCAAGATCAGGAAGATAAAGAATAGGTAATGTTAGTTAGTTGTAGAGCCTCTTCATGAAAATCAGGACATAACCAGAGGTAATCCACCAGCAATCAAATCAAAATTTTACGCAAAATTCTAAAAAACTGCTGAAAAGCTGAAAATGCTGTTTGAATTAAAGGAGGCAGATTTGGCTACTAACAAGGGGAACACCAGGGTTGTCCGACATAGATTTGAATAAATCTCAACTGTTATCCTAATGCGGCCTAGTTTCTGAGAAAATCCACGCTATTTAGCGCGTTCATTCTTTTATATCGATAATG
This sequence comes from Popillia japonica, assembly GCA_004785975.1. Taxonomy (NCBI): domain Eukaryota; kingdom Metazoa; phylum Arthropoda; class Insecta; order Coleoptera; family Scarabaeidae; genus Popillia; species Popillia japonica. Next base: position 12,976 of record SMLS01061028.1, read on the forward strand.
TTAGTTTTCTCAACAAGCAAGCGTTCATAGCGCAATGGATAAGATCTACGCCTGCCCCACCGGTGGCTCGTGTTCGATTTCTACCAGTCCATTTTCTTCAATATTAACAATCATATTTCATATAAATTATTCATAACTGACATTTTTCGCAGAGGTAATTTTATTATTAAATAAATTGGAAGCAAATCTGTGCTATGACGTGCATTTTGAATTTCGAATATTCGGGCGTTTGTTGTTTGTTTCTTATCTACAGTCCGTTCTTTATCTCCAAATAAATAAATGAATAAAAATAAAAAATAAATTCCAAATATGAATAATTTGTATGAAATATAATTGTTAATATTGTACACAATAAGATTGAAAAAATATATACTGGCAGGAATCGAACGCGAGCCACCAGGGTGGCAGCGTAGATCTTATCCACTGGCATACGAACGCTTGCTTCGAGAAACTAACTTTATCGATATATAGGAAAGAACTCATTCAACGTTGATTTTTTCAGAAACTAGGGCGCATAAGCTCGTACCTGGGTCCTCAGGGAACGTCCCTCTATAACACAATTGAGATTCATCAAGATCCGTGTCGGACAACCCTGGCGTTTCCCTTGTAAGTTGAATTTTCCTTTGCAAGTAATGGCTCAGATGGAAATTGCACTAGAATGGTTATCCTGTATTTTCTAGACAGAGGCACATTTTACTCTGAATGGTGGAGTCTATATTCAACACTATGGAATCTGCTCTGCAGAAACGCCAGAAGAAAGTGTTCAAGAGGGCCACCAAGATCACCTGATCTTAACCCATTGGGCAACTATACTAGTATACCCAGCCAATTATTGTTGCAGGCAGTTGACAGCGAAAACGAATCACGCAACATATCTCAATATTGGACAAAACCTTATTTTATCTACTCCAACGATAAACATTATAAACATTATTCTGCAGTTCACAGCAAGCATTAATTGATTCTACTCGATGCAAAACGTTAAGATTTGAGATTTGAATGTAAGATCAAGTAAAGAGAATGCTTGGATAATCTGGTAAGTCACTAATGAGAATTGTAAACAAGTGTGGCCTAAACTTCGGTTCCCGTAGTAGTTCTGATTTAATATGTAGATTTACCTCACATACTGACATATGTTTCTTATGTAATATTCAAGCGTAACCAATTAAGGTAAAAATCTATACTTGTGACGTTTGCCAAAAAGTACATAGTGCAAATACTATTAAGCACCTCAAACACCTTTATCTTTGTGGTAAATTAAACGCTAACTTGAGCAAAATTTTGTTTAATTTTTTATTGTAATTTGTTTTCTTGACACGTTTCGGTCATCACTGACCTTTTTCAAGTAATCAACCTTTTCCTTTAGTTGCAAATATTTTTGTCAGTTTTCGATATGGGATATACATTAAGAATCTTCCCACCTATAGGAAACGTAGAACTATTCAAAGATGAATTATATATAAAGTGAACAACCAACCCAACAGTGCTACGGCCAAGTATACTTACACCGCAAAACACTCTCAATGTTAAGCTTAAATAATCCAAAGCTTAAATAAACAGCATGTTTTCGCGATACGTGACTGGTCAAACTCGTCCACATCATGAGAAGTCTCCAGCCGAATATAACAGGCTATATTCAGAAAAATACAAGTTTTAAAATAATTTTAGGTTACTACGTCAACTGTGTGCAACTAAGTTTTTAAAGCATAAAAGCGTGTATAGATTTAGAATTTTAAGTGATTATTTTGGAAACTATACTGTACCAAATGCAGTATTATGAACATTACAAAAGAAGCCTGTTATTACATAACTAAACTATTATATCTTATTATATTTGAAATATTTTTTAGTTTTGATCTATAGTTCGTTTAAAGTTAGAGGTACATAGTATATATTTACTAGCTTAAAATTAAATGTCATAGTTTTAGAGATATTTTGGATAATGTATCAAATTTTATTATTCACATCGCCTGGTCTATGGATATTATTTAGCATAAATAAATGAAAATAAAATTAATAAATAAAAGCAAATTGCTAAACTATGTGTTACCCCCGTCACCTTTATCACAAATATCGTGCATAATTTTGTTATACTTCCAGCAAAGACGTATGTATATCTGAACTTCTGTTACTAGTATAACTCTTTCATATTTGAAATATACATAATCAACAGAAACAGCTTCAAGCTGTCTAGCTTTCAGTAGCTTACGCAGTAAATTCTTAATGGTTATCACAATTTCTCTGGGAACAGCTGTATTTTAATTTTAGCCGATTTTACTGGTAATTTTTGACTTGGATATTACAATACTTTTGGAATTCATGAGTATATCGTAATACTGTCATCTTTTCGGGGTGTAGTGTTGACTACTGGATGTACAGCAGTCAAAAGCAATTTTCTTTTAGTTGAACGGGGACCTCCGGAATTAGTCCTGACTCGACTAAGTTCTGTAGTCATTGCTGCCGCTTTATCAGCGATTTTAAGAATTTGTTGCCAAAAAGAAAGCTTAGTATCAATCATAACTCCTAGGTATCTAATAGCTGGGCTTCAGGTAATTTCAACATCGCCCACTCTCCTCTGTATAATTGTGTCTATTCTTTTTCTAGTGAGAATAACAATTTCTGACTTGTGAAATGCAATTGTCAAACTATGGTTTAGCATCCAATTATTATTCTCCTCATTGACTGGTTAATTTTGACCTGTGCTAATTCAAGATCCCGTGCAGTCACAAGCAGGGCAATGTCATCAGCATAACCAATGGAGATAACATCGTCAGGTAATTTCAATCCTAATAATCCATCATAAAGAATATTCCATAAGTCTGGACCAAAGATGGATTCTTGAGCTACTCCAGACGCCACTTTAAAATTGCACTGCCTCTGTTTCGAACTGTAAATTAGTGAGCGATTCTTTAGATAATCATCCAGCATACGTAAAAGGTATTGTGGAATCCGAAATAAATAATAAGTAAAAGAAATGTACCGCAAGCGGCTGTGCAAGTCCAGAGGCGGGGTGCCCTCAGAGTGGCTTCAGCTTTCCGCACGGTATCAGAACCAGCAGTTCTGGTTGTATCAGGTGTCATTCGAATAGCGCTCATGGCTAAACAAAGACAGCGTAAGTACAAAAAGAAGCGGGAACCTAGAGGTATTGGAATCTTGGATGAAAGAGAAAATACTGTTATGATGTGGCAAAGGCTCTGGGAAACGGATTTAAGAGCCCGTTGGACTGCAAGGTTAATCCCTCAAATTCGGCCTTGACTAGACAGACGCCATGGGGAAGTCCATTTTTTTTGACACAGTTTCTGACTGGCCATGGGTCAGTTCAGAGATTATTTATACCGTATGAAAAAAACTGAGACTGAATTTTGTTTGTATTGTCCTGACGAAATAGACGATGTCTATCAAACATTTTTTGTTTGTAATTGTTGGTTAGAATGGAGAAATGCGTTGAGTAACGAAATAGGCGAAATTTTACCTGATTCAATTATACAGAAGATGATAGAATCTGCGCATGTATGGAATTTGGTGTCGTGTTTTATTAGAAATGTTCTACGAACTAAGAAGGAGGATATGAATTAAATGTTGGTGGAAGAAAATTGATTTAATTGATGTTTTATAAAGCTTGCATCAGGAGAGGGGTAAACTTAAAGCCATAACGACAACAAAATTGAAGAAATGTGATAAACGGTTCCAATTTTTTGTTTAGAAGAGTAGAGGGTGTTTTAGTTGGTAGGCCTCTTCTAGAGAAGCGGAAGTCCAGCACAATGTGCGTAACAGCATTTCACCTCCATCACAAAAAAAAAAGTGTTGACTACAATTTTTGCAGGACGTACCATATATTGGACGTGCTTGTAACAGTAAACGCACTCCTGATGTACTCATGAATGCTCAACAGGTTGGCCTTCGCTTTGCTTGTGAAACACAGATTCGTTTCAATCATACCCAAAGCGTGGAAACCAAACTGAACAATATCTCAAACATTCAGCCAACATGAATTAACTTTGGAGGCACATTGGGCTCAATATGTTTAAACTGAGTTTTAATAAACAAATAAAACAAAATAACATTATAATAGAAAGGGTTCACCATCTACTTGTAAACACAATTCTACGCGTCTCCTTAAATTATCCTTTATTTTAGTCCTTAAAGTGATAATTATTTTTCTTCGCAGATCATGAACATCAGCTGGCACAGTTCTATAAATAAGGTCTCTCAATAAATAATAATCCAACCGAGAAAGATCAGGTAAACGAATGTCCCCATTGTTTGAAATTGCTTTTCGGGGAACTAGTTCAGGCACATAATCACTTACTCTATCGTGTGGTGGAGCACCGTCCTGTTGAAACCAAAGAATATTCAATTGGTTGGAGCAAATGTTGTCGATAGAATCCGTAAGATGTGTCTTTAGAAAGTGTAAATATAATTAAAGTCTCTCTAGGTTTACAAAACGAACTAAAATCGTCTAAATTTCAGTGAAGTAACAGAAAATAGGATTGAGCTGGTTGTTGCCTTTCTGGATACAGCTGAAGATATGTTTCTCACCTAACTTGTACATTTCTATGTGAAGCGTAACAAATCTCTAGCATAAATATCTCGTTTTTCTTTACTTGAAAACGATAAAGATGGGCAAATTTAATAAATGTAAGTGACAACAAGCAAAACTTAATCGAACTGTCCAAATGGATTTGTTAAACATAAGTATGGATATTATTTCCAATGCATGTTTCTCAAAGTCGGTTTTTGTTTGCTATTTTGATAAAATTGTGAAACTGAACCATACCATGTGATACATCGTCGTAATCAGAAAAAAAGAGCTTTATTCTTCTTCTTCTTCTGTTATCCTTATAGCTTTTCAGGTGTCGGATCCTCCGTTTCTTCTACCCACTTTTTCCACTCTTTTCTGTCTCTTGGCATTGCTTTCATTTCTTCCAAATTCTTTCCCTTTCTTTCTCCCAATTCTCTTATCTGATCTCATCTTCTCCTACGCCTTCCTCTTCTTCTGTTTTTTTAGTATCCGGTCTCCATTATTTTTCTCGTAATTATATTTGTCTTCATTCTTGCTATATGTCCGTACCAGTTCAACTGTTTTTTCCTAATTTTCCTCACTATTCGTTCTTGCTTTGTTATTCTCCTGATGTCTTCGTTCTTAATCCTATATCATTTCCTTTTTCCCACTATTCTTCTTAGATGTTTCATCTTCATTCCATTAATTCTTGACTCATCTTTCTTTCTCAATGTCCAGTTTACGCATGCATATGTTATTAATGGTAATGTTATTGTATTGTATATTTGGATTTTTTTCTCAATATCAATATCCCTATGTTCCAGGATTGTCTTATTTAATGAATAGTATATGTATTGTTGATTTGTTTTGTCTGTAAATTAATTCTCTGTTTATTTTCCTATCCTCTGTCAATATGTTCCGAGATAATCATATGTCGTTACCCTCTCTAATGTCTTATCTTTACACTTAATTTCCTTGTTGACTTTATTGTCTCGATTTTCATTTACGATCATTATCTTTAGCTTTATTCAAATATTATAAAATCCAATATGGTGCTCATAAGAAAAAACAAAATAGACCACCGTAAATTTTGAATCTATGTAGAACGTCTTGAAAAAACGGGTGGCACATTTAGTTTCTTTGTAAAAAGTGCCAGTTTCTCGGCACCATACATATTTTTTCTCTCCCAAATGCGCAACTTTGCACTAATTTAACCGATCTCCTATCTCTTATATTAACCGAGTACCTCATGTTTGCGCTCGAAAAACGGGAACCCTATGTAGGAGTTCTTATTTCAGAAGAAAGTTTCAGTTAACGAAATTGAAAATGGAATTTTATATTTAATTTATTTTTTTTTATAGGGAAAATTAATGCGCAAAATTAATTCTGTCATATTTTTGTTCAGACGTTTACAATAAATTTCCCACCACCATTAAAAAGACAACACAATTAGTTTATTATAAACAAACAAAAATATCTGATCCATGTATCGTTAACTGGTAAACTTTCCTAGTATACTGGTGGATCGAAAATTTAATTCTACGCCATTATTTATTCAATAGCCGTCAATAACCCATTCGCTAATGTTCAATTAACATTCAGTCATTATGCAGGGGTTAGGATTTAATTGTAGTTCCTGACCGATGCATAATTTATCAGTTTTCTGATGCTAAAACCGTTGACACCCAATATTTACATCAATTTCTGGTCGTAATTTGATAATAAGCCCTCGATTTTCTGGTCAGTTCAAGTGGACCTGGTCATATTAGATTGCTGTTTTACATGTAAATATTTCAGGGTCCAATTTATATGTAGATATAATTAAATTAAAATTCTGCTGTGTTAAGATTTTTTTATCTACGGTATTCTATTTAATAATCAAACCGTTTGTACGCTGAAATTGTAATCTTTCGCACGATTACGTTTCACGTTGTAATACAGCGAGAAATTCCTGAAACTGCTGATACGCTCCGGTAAAATATTAACGTCTTTATTAAACTTAGTACCGGCACGACATGACTAGGAAACCTGCCGCTCTACCCAGATTTTCTCTACTAATAGAAGCCAGGAAATAGATTCGTATAAATAAAGTTTAATAGCGGAATATCGAAATCATGAAACATGGCGTAAACGTCTTTGATATTTAATGACTTTCACATTGTTAGGGGGAAACGTACGTTGTATATTAATATTCGTGAGCTTGCATGCAGCATAGACAGCTTATTCAATGTATGTACATACATATGTATACCTATGAAAACGGTAACGTGAACTCATTTTCCCAAATGGCATAATATTAGACGTTTGTCAAAAGCTCGAAACGGGGTTATTGAGATTCGTAAGTTTGCTCATAGAACTACAGTATTTACATAGATGTATGTATGTGTGTAGGAAAACGTATATTATTTTCTGGTTTGATTATAGAGTTTATGCGTTTAGTAAAATCATCTAAATGCAATGTGTGTAGGTACTAATATGCCACATCATTTCAACATTTTAATGAGGTAAGCGTAGCAATTTGTTTTTTGAATACCCGGTATTAAAGTAATTTTCTTAGTTGACATAATTCATCATCTTGCAGATTGCTTCTATTTTTGTCGTCTTCCAATTTAGAATTTGTCATTTCAAATAATTTAACGTGCTTACTTCGATGTTATGGGTCAATTATATATGAAAGCGTATTACTATTTAGTTTGTCAGGAGAGTTTTTAGAGTAAAAAATTCAATACAAAATAGTCTTCAGTTTGACTTTCCCAGAATTATTAACAAGAATCTCAAAAAAACTTGAGAATTAAATTAGTCTAAAACTGGAGAAAAAATGGTTTTTGTTTGAACGTGGACGTGTCAGACTTAACTGAAAGAATGCTAAGAATGTTTTGTTTTTTAGCTAAGTTT
>SMLS01061039.1:0-16012 GCA_004785975.1 Popillia japonica
CCACCTAAGGTTTCTAGGATGTACTAATAGTTAGCAGTACCGTATGGTGCGTAACTTGTAGCACTATCACTAGTTTACAATGCGTCAGTAATAGATTGATGAAGCAGCTGGGTACTGGCCGAAAGATTACCTTATTGTGTTTGTGAACTTTTGTCGTTTCTGTATACTGTTGCAGGTAAAAAGAAAATTATAAAACCATTATTTTTAATTAAATTACTTGATGTAGACTATATCGCGAAGGTTTTATGTCGCTTGCACTAATCAGCTTTGGTCGACGCCACCATTTATCATTCCATGTCGGTAGGGTAGTACGGGCCATGTCAAAATCGGGTAATATGGGCCACATGACTAAAACCTGCTCTTGCATTTTAGAGAGCAATGCCAAGGTTTAAGAAGAAGCCTGAAGGCGAGGGTCGAGAGAAGTGGTCTGAGGATTCTATGAAGGCTGCAATTACAAGTGTTCTGGAAAGCAAAATGTGCGAAATCTCAGATTGATAGGTTTTATAACCAATTGCAGATCCTTCAAGAAAAATGTTTCGTCCATCTAGAATTTTCAATGGCGATGAGACGGGAGTGTCATGTGTTCACGAAAATGAAAAGGTAATTACAAAGACAGGAAAACGACAAGCCGGTCTCTTGTTTGCCCTCTTGCGGCGAGAAGAGGTTGAACAGTCACATATTAACATCAACGCCAGTTAGAATTGAAAAAAAAATGTGCAGTGCAGGAAAAACACACTGTCAAGAAAATTAAGAGAAAAATACCATTTGGACAAGTAGACAGTTCCGAAAAAACTAAAAACAAAGTGGATAAAACTAAAAGAAAATATCAAAGCAGTGCAAATGTACCACCAAGTACATCCAAGGATTCAGATGCATCATGCATTGTCTGGGGTGAAAGTTTCGACGAAAACTGGAGCCAGTGCAGAATTTATAGAGATTGGTCACATGAAGTTTGCGCGGGCATTGACGATTCGTTATATTCCTATTGCGATGTTTGTAAATTAAATAAAACGTAGGTATGAACTGCCAGAAAATAATTTAGTTACTGCTTTACCTTTATCTTAGCCAGAATATACCTATTTTTGCTGAAAATACTCAGTTTTTATTTAAAAACTTATGTTTTTTGGGGCGGTCCATAATACCCGACATATGTATGTATTTCAATTTCCTTAAAATATCACCATAAATATAAATTGTCATATCTATTTTATTTCAGTAAGAATTCTATTTTTAACTTTGGCCATTTAAGCAAAACTAGTGAATATAACATTTCAAGTAGTTTTATCTCATTCCCACGAAAAATACAATTTTCCTGTTACTTTTTCCTTAAGTGGCCCATTCTACCCGCCGTTCCTACAGAGGCTACCCTACAAGTACATAACTTAGAAACAGTCAAATTGTCGGACATTCGAATGTCCGTTTTATCCGGCATATCTGTGACATCCACAAACCAACACCTAATTTTACGCCTGGGTTTGTATACGTGGACTACTGGAGCCCCCATGGTGGTAGGTGCAACCTGCTAGTTTAGTTTATGGTGTCGCCTGTAAATCTTTTGCATCCTCTGTTAAAAAATTGTTTGTGTGTTACTAAGCACGTGGTACATCTTACACTGGATTTATTTCACCAATTGCCGCGTGTTTCGAAATATTCTTCTAAAGATCTATTCTAGATTCTAAAGATTCTACTAAAAATCGCAAATAAAAAATAAACATGAGAATGCACAAGCTTACTGCAATGTTCAATTAGAGATGAAGCTAAAATATCTAAAATCTCTAATATTTCTAAAATGTCTGAAACGTCTAAGAGGTATAGAAAGTCTAAAACGTCATAAAAGTCTAAAAATTCTAAATCGTCTAAAACGAAACGTCCACAAATTCTAAAACTTCTATTATTTCTAAAATGTCTAAACAGTGTCAAACGTCTAAAAAGTCTAAAATCTCTACAATTTCTAATATTTCTAAAATATTTAAAACGTCTAAAAAGTGTGACATTTCTAATATTTCTAAAATGTCTAAAAAGTATAAAATCTCTATTACATATTTCAAAATATCTCATACGGCTGAAAAGAAGACTTCTAAAAAGTGTAAAATTTCTAATATGTATTTCTAAAATGTCTAAAAAGTCTAAAACTTCTAATATTTTTAAAATGTCTAAAGTCTAAAACTTATATATTTATATGTATTTGTTAAATGTTTAAAACGTATAACAAGTCTAAACTGTCTAAAATTTCTAATATCTACATATTTCTAAAATGTCTAAAACGTCTAAAATTTCTAAAATGTCTAAAATTGCTGATATTTCTAAAATATCTAATACGTTTAAAAGCCTAAAACTTATATGTATAATATTTCTTGAATGTCTAAAACGTGAAAAAAGTTTGAACTGTCTAAAATTTCTAGTATTTCCAAAATCTCTAAAACGTCTAAATAGTTTCTAATATTTAAAGATGACTAAAAAGTCTAAAATGTCTAAAATTTCAAATATTTTTGAAATGTCTAAAAAGTCTAAAATTTCCACTATTTCTAAAATGCCTAATACATACGTGTAAAAGGCCTAAAACGTCTAAAACTTCTAATATTTCTTAAATGTCTAAAACGTATAAAACGTCTAAAACGTTTAAAAACTAAAATTTCTAAAGCCCATAATGCACTATCATAAAAAAAAACAAAAAGATATATGTAAATATGTACATGTGTATACATGTAAAAATTGAAAAACTAACTAGACCAATACACGCTAATATTTGCAATTATATATGTATATCAAGGATGACAAAGGAAAATAATTTTTTGGTGCTGGTGGATAGTAAATAAATATTATTGGCAGTACTCAGAAGCTTAACGCGATAAATTACTTACTTATTAATTTCCGATCTGTATTTACTTGTTTTAGGTACTTGTTATTTCAAGAATGAATTAATATGATAAGGCTGCTGTTGTTATAACAGCAATGAATAGTGTTTGTTTTAACATCCTGTGAGAGAAAAAATGAAGAAGATTGTGAGTAAGAAAATGGGTTTCTCGCAGACAAGAGAAAGAATACTAGGAGAGAAAGGAAATTCGTGCTATACACGCTTCAAGTGAGATTATTCAATAAATGCATGTAGAAATACATATAATTTATGATCGTGTCTTACACACTTAAAATGTCTAAAACGTCAAAAAGTCTAAAGCGTTTAAAACGTCTAAAATTTCGAATATTCCTTAAATGTCTAAAACGTCTAAAAAGTCTAAGATATCGTTAAACTCTAAAATGTTTAAAACGTCTAAAAAATCTAAAATGTTTAAAAAGTCTAAAAAATCTAAAATGATTAAATACTCTAAAAAATCAAGGCAGTATTCTGTCCTTTGGGCAGCCAACTGCTACCTTTAACAGTGCAGTGGCTCTGAAATATGTAAGCCGTGTCGTATCATGACATTGAATCACTTTCATACTGTTTGCTCAACTCCATGTTTTCGCCTGATGTCCCTTTCATCAATAGAAGAACGGCAATATCCAAGAAGGCAGCAAGTGCAATTTCTTTGATGTCACCATTTGAAATTAGGCCACACCACTAAACTTTATAGACAGAAAGAAGTGCAGACCGAAACTGTAGGAGTATAACTGGATATCCACATATTCGGCCTCAATTGAAATAAACTTTCCGTAACTTAAACTAAGCGCATGTTACGTTAAAATTCAATAGAACTTGTTAGAATAACATCCAATACCGTTACTTCATTTTACACATTGACATTCATGAGATTTAATATACCTCTCCCAATTTTCCTCGAAAGAGTTCGTTTCTTTGATTACAATCAACGTAAAATGCAAGACATATTAGCGAGTGTTTTCAAAATACTAACTTGAATAACATTAGCGTAATTTAATTGACAGTTTTACGTAGACTGTTTACGTATTAAATTAAATTCGTTTGTATACAACGTCTCCTCGCCTCTACGTTTCTAGTGCTATCAACTGCATTATTGCCTGACGATTTCGTCGAAATACGCAGCACACATTCAGTCTTTGGCTCCGCGAAGTGAACGTGTGTTTTTAACGTCAATTTATAAATAACTATGATACACGTTTCTGTGCGTCTCCCTACTATTTCGTACTTATTAGAATTCACCAGGCATAGGAGTCATTCAGACGCACCGAATTAAATCGCATTGAAAGAAAGGTTGTACACGAACAATCAGAAGTTCAAGTTGCGGGTTGAAGTCGGTAAAAACAGCGTAACGAACTATAAGGCATGTTTCGGGCGCCGCACAACAGATAAGCATGCAGTATTTGCTTTCTGTTCTGCGGGAGATCAACGGCTGTTTCAGTTTCCTAAAGATCTGTCGAGTTATTTTTAAAGATGACGCGAACAGGTTTTCTTGACCTTGGTGACCAGAAACGGGGTTGCGAGGACGATTCTCAGTGTATATCTTCTTCAATTATCTCAGATATCAGATTGAATGAATATGTTATGTGCGCTTGGTAAAGCTGGCACATTATGACATATTTACAAGTACTAACAATGATAATGTTAATCATTCCCATTTTCTTGAATTATGCTAAAAATTATTCAAGAATAAAAAATCGTATTGAGTGGAAATAGAATATCATTCTTTTTCTTTTGAAACACCTTGTATTTTCAAAAATTTCCTCCCTTGTCACAGTTAATATCAACAGTTATTAAGCACCCGCAATTAAAGATATTATTGGAGGAAATGCGATATCTGATACATCGTATCCCTGTGGAAGAGTGGCTGTAAAAGTTAGATGGGTGTTTATTACGGTACCCAATCTAATACACTATCGAATTTTATGTGACACTAACGTTTTACGATTGCCATTTGGAAAATTCTCAGACGATCCTAAAATAAAACATTTGCATTTTTGAAATTGTTTACGGTTTTTGTAGCGTAAATCTGTAAAATTAATTACAAACCTTTGAAAAGCATTAATAAATACCATGGTACAAGCCTTATGACCATTACATATAAGTTTTAATTTCATTGCTGGAGAATTCACTTTTATTTAATTTATTATTTAGTCTATAAAGTAGTACCAGAAATATGAATATTTCTAATGCCAATATATTATTTTGATCCTTAAAAAAATCTAACAAGGGAAACACCAGGGTTGTCCGACACGGATTTTGATAAATCTCAACTATGTTATAGATGTCCCCCAGTACCCACGTACGAGCTTTTATCGTAACGCACCCTAATTTCTGAGAAAGTTCTTTCCTTTATGTCGATAATGTTAGTTTCTCAACAAGCAAGTCTTCGTAGCCCAGTGGATATCAACTACACCTGCCACGCTGGTGGCTCGCGTTCGATCCCTGCCAGGGCATTTTTTTTCAATCTTATTGTGCACAACATTAACAATTATAGTTTATACAAATTTTTCATAAATGACATTTTTCGCAGTGATAATTTTATTATAGTATAATTTTATTATTATAAATAAATAAATAAATTCTGAATGCAGATTTGCTTCCAATTTATGTAATACATAATAAAATTACGACGGCAAAAAATATCATTTATGAATAATTTGCATGAGATATAATTGTCAATATCGTGCACAATAAGATAAAAAAAATGTACTGGCAGGAATCGAACGCGAGCCACCAACGCGGCAGGCGTAGTCGTTATCCACTGGACTACGAAGGCTTGCTTGTTGAGAAGCTAACATTATCAATATAAAGCCATTTATAACTTGTATATCTCAGAAGTGAAATAAATTATCGTAGATTAGATTATCTTCACACAATATTGCAAGCTTATATCATACTCATGGTTTCTTATTCAGTTCAATAATATGTAGTGAAACAATCAGGCCAAGTAATGCGATCTTCCTACAATATCTATATCCTGTACCATTCATTGCAGTTTGATGTTTTGTATGTATCCAAAAGCACAATATATCGGAAGTAATATTAACTCTGTTCTATACATTTATCTATTATATGGTTAAGAATCACTTTAATAACTTGCAAATTTCATACACAACAGTAATACTTAATTTTTACGTGGTCATGATTTACATCAATAAAAGTAAATACAAAACATAACCTTTCCTTACTTGCATGTGAAGCGGCAACAATGCGGAGGGGAAGTGGCATTTAAAAAATCGGAACTTACACTAAATGGACTATACGTCTAGATCCCATTAGTACTAGCTTTATAGAAGTGAAACAAGATAGAAATGACAAGAAATAAGAGTCTTTTAATTTCATACCCTTACACAATACTGGCGTCATCCAGGTTTTGTCTATTGGTCTCTAGAAGACACTTTTAAGTATGTATTGCTTCTTTATATGCACGTTGCACACAAATATTACTCATGACGTAACGGACAAGATCCATAAATCAGGCTATAATAATCTTAAAAAAGTATTAATGGGAGCCCACCATCAAACATTTAATGTTCTCATGTCTCAGCAAAGCTATTCCATACGTAATTCATTCTCCAAAGTCAGAAGCAATAAGTATAATAAATACGTTAGTTGAAAGTTTCGTCGTCTTATTAATAAAGGCAAATTCTGCATGCATGTAAACTGTGATTTTACACCATTAAGGCAACATAAAATATGTACTATGCTGGACAGCTTAACACGAACGCAGAGAAAGGAAAGTAAGCCTTACATACATCATGCAGGCAAGTGCTTGAGGGAAAGCGGGCACGTAAATCTGCTTACCTGTGTACCTGAGCCATTTGTCCCCGACTAGATTCACCCTCGGTGTGCGTAAGGTTCACCCGTCTTTCTAAGCGTTCGTTTTAAGCTGTCCAACATAGTACATAATACATGTGTGTGTGTGTAGTTATTTGGATTAATTAGATATGTCAATACAAAGCAAATAAAATATCCAGTAGCGGCAAAAATTCTAATGAACGTGCTGATGATTGACTAAATCGAATGTTTTATAGAAAAGGTGCAAATAATGTCAAATTGGATATTATTAAAATTTCTACGAAAAACTTCGTAGGTTTTTAGAAACACTAAATTGTTTCAAAATAGCTTACACTACCATGTTTATCAGTGGCTGACGATTTACTTTTCATGAATCTACATTACTTTGCTTGAACTAATAATACCGTCGAAATAAAACCATTTCGATGAGAATTGAGGGATTATACTAACATTTCAATATTGTATGCTCTGTTTATGTAGGATTAGGCACGCCCTGGTACGACCCATCCGAATCGTCCCCGTTCTTGTCTTAGGTTATGTCGGTCCCTCGAGCCGTAAAATATGTAAGTGGATGTAGTGCGTGGGTCGTTCCCGTTATCGATTTCCTTCTACGGAAACTCTCCCTTCCGAAAAACGGGGCACCCTAAATAAAAATAATCAAGATCGACAATTGATGGGGCTACAACGGTCTAATACTGACGATTCGGTGCGGGGAATTCCCTAGTAACACCGAACAACTGTTACCGGCTGTTCACCATATTGATCCTGCTTTCGGAATGGAAGGTATATGTTGGTATAGTGATAGGAACCGGTTGGAACTTTAATATCTGTAGTTTGATAAGTCAAACTGATTTTATCGGTGTGGTAGTATATAAAAACTTTACAAACTTACTTAAGCAGGTGTTTAGCAACTGGTGGGCAATTTGAGTTTGTGTACAATATTTCTTACAATTACCTTGAACAGTAATAAAAAATCGTTTATTCATAACTACATATTTCTAACTGAATCTAACAAAATTTTGTTACTTAAATAATGATTAAGTTAACATTCTTTTTATGAAGCAATTATTATATTATGGGTTGTAAACTATATAATAAATATCTAACACAAACTGATTGTAAATTTAGTTTGTTTCACTGTATCAGCCACTTTTATTTGCGCCGTATTAATTCTGGAAATCGTCAGATAGCGAGAAGCTAATTTCTAAAGTAAACAATAGAAATCGAAATCATTTGCCACTATTAGGAAAATTATTTGAGTTCATTTGTTTGCCGTATACGGGTATGTGGTAAGTTCAACAATACAGGGTTAAACGCCGATACAATTGCTGCTTCCTCCTATTGTATTCACACGTTTTGTTATCTTTGGCAGGTGCTTCGCATACAATAGATAATGAAACCACTGCTGTAGTTACAATACCTGTACCTGATTGTAAATTGGGCAAGCATCTTGTTTTCTAGTAGTAAATTTTTCGATTTGATGAGGCTTTAACTGTATAGACATGTATTAGATGTATGTATAATAGAGTAGATATCTTGTACTATATTGGCAATAGCAACGTTATAAATTATAAACAATGACTTAACAACTATTAGTCAATTTCTATTGGAAAGCTTATAAATAAAGTTTGACTAGTATACTCAGTTATATAACGTTAGTTTTAACAAGTTTGTAGTTGTGATATATAGATGTGTATACAGCTACGTATGTATATACATCTAACAGACATCCAATGTACTATCGAGGGCAAATGTAATGCATCAAACTGCAATAAAACGCGTCTATTGTGGGCTTTCCGTTCTGAATTGTTATTGACGCAAACATAACTAGGGAAACGGCAATAAGCAGTATAGCCGCAGGCCAAAGGGTAGCGAGCATTTAAAAGAATTTAAACCTAGCGAATTGTGAGTATATTAGAAATGAATATGATGATACTGAATTCACGTAGAACGTAGATAAATTAATAAAAGAAAAAAGTTTAAGTCATTATTTTATCGTGCCAAATATTGTTTAAATAATAATTACAAAAATTATAAAATAGAAACTTTAATATTATTTTCTTAGCATTCGCTTAATGTTTTAATTGAAACTACACAAACTATACGTCTTAAAGATATACAATATATGTATATACACTTATACCATTAGTTTTCTTAAGAAGTTTTAATCGTTTCAATAATTACTGCACTTAAAGCAATTTTAAATAGATTAGAATTTAAAGGGTGTAATAGTATTATACTACATAACATACAAAATAACTAACTCTTCCGAACTAAATTAAATAAAATTTTTTAATTAAAAACTAATCAATCCTGAAGTACTTGGAAACTCTCTAATTTTACAAGATAACTAAGAGGCTGTGTGATCTATTATGTTATAAGTTATATAACGTTAGGCCCAAAAATTTTAGTAGATAATAATATTTCATTTGACGATTTAATTTGTAATGTAGAGTATACTACTCAAAATTCAGTAGAATCACATACACAAAACACATTGCGGAATAAGTTAGTAAATATAATATCCAATTATAAAAACAGATATAGTATTAAAAGCAAAAATAGATTATAATTATTTGACACCAATTAAATGTCAATTTCTTCCACTGACGAAGTTGTAACGAATACCTAATAAATTATAAAGGTTCTGGAATAAATGGTCTTTAATAAAATTAATAGTGTTTGAATTGACCTAAAAGTAGAAAAATATCTGAACTGTGTTTATCTATGCACATAATGGTACCTATGTTTTAATAAATTAAAACTAATTTCATTATTTTGTGATTGCGTAAATATTAAAAAATATAAATTTCTTTAAACTGCTACTTCATTGAAATCGTTTCTTAATAAGGCATCGAAAACAATTCGTTTTTCTATAAATAGAATTGTGTTATTATATTAAAAAGCATATTATTCAAAATTTACGTCTAAAACATACACATGTTTTATCCATATATGTATAATAGAAAACAATATTTACTTTTACTAAAGAAACAGCTTGTGCTTACAAAATCTAGTTAAGCATTCTAGTCAGCATTACTTAAAGAGTAAATGCAACTATTGTAAATGAAATTATAATATATCCCTTTACATGTCTTGCAAATCTTTCTACCTAAAATTTACCTGCTAGGTATCCGTCTCTAATTCTAATTATAGCCGCCCAGTGCGACTAGTCAAATGTGTCGAATAGCTGCGGAAGGTCATGTCGCTTGAAGTCTGATTCATTACATTTGCCCTCGATAGTACATACGTAACGACATAATACAAATTTAATATATCTAAAATTTAATGTTTTTATACAAGTGTTTAATTCATAAATAGCTGTATTTGCTTGTAAGTAATCATCACCCATAATAAAAATAATTTTTGGCACGAAAGAGAGTTTTCTGAGAAAAAGCGGAACTACTGCATTATACTGTTGCGCAACTAGATTATACATAAAACAATAAGTGATGCATTTCTACTTTTAGTCATTTGAAGTCAATTCGTGTAGAAATATTCTTCAGTGTATACAATATCAAAACCTTTTAGAATAATATTATTCAGTGCTCAATTTTAAACCTATTATATTAAAAAATCTAACACGTACTTTGCGTAGATACAACGTTCAATAGTACAATCGCTTAAACTACATACACTAGCGACCATAAATGAGAGACCAGTATAATTACTCGCTCTTTGGTCTGTTTCACTTACCCTAATAAAATAGGAACTGTCCTTTCTTCTTGGAATACTTAAGGAACTTATAACCACATGTAAAAGACGCTATTATAACGAAAATCCTAACAACTTTATTTAAATTGATTTATGGCCACAACTATTGTTGAAGTATTCTTTCGTAAATATTTATTTTGCAATGGGGGTGCTATTGTCGAACAGTTATACAATTGCAGAATTAGTGTAGTATTTCGCCCTCTATGATCTACAAAATATAAGTTTACATTTAGAAATTGTACGAGAAGGTTGTGAAGCGTGCGTTTATGAATAAAAATTAAAAAAAGTTATATCATGTCAAAACGAAGAGAACTAAGTCCGGTAAGTAAGTAAGTAAGTAAGTAAGTAAGTAAGTAATTTATTTATTTCAGAATGATCAAATTATACAAAATTGATATTGGAACAGTCAAACAGAAGGAGAAGTACAATCTCAATAAAAATAAAAATAAAATAAAAATAATAACAATGATCCTGCTGACAAAAGAATTAAACAATAAATAATAACGATAATAACAAAACCATAGTAAACATAAAAGTAAATAAATAGAAAATTTTATAATCTATTAATATTGTACAATTCTGAAATTAAAAAATTCATGTAAGGAATAAAAGCCGTTCGTCACCAGCAACTCAAAAACGTTGTGTTTAAAATAACGCGTAACCATAATAACTCTACATAGAGAAAACAATTCCTTGCGAATAATAGCACGAAAACTTAAATTAACTTATCGGGAAGTGCAAGAAATGGTGAAATGTTATCAGACAACCGGAACCACAGCACCACGAAGACGTTCCGGAAGACCCAAAGTGACTACACCGAATGAGGATTTAACAATTGCATTGATTTCTAAACGAAACAGACGCCTAACAGCTCTAGAAATTCGTGCAATAGTTAAATGAAGGCCGCGCAAATCCGGTGTCGCTCACAACAGTGAAGAGGCGGTTAACGAAGCTGGATTGCACGGTCGAATAGCCGCCAGAAAACCATTACTACGGTCGCAAAACCGTATGAAACGATTGGAATTGATCAAACAACAAAAAGATTGGAACATGTATATGTAGTCAAACGTCCTATGAACGGACAAAAACAAATTGCAGTCTTCGGTACAAATCAACGCAGTTTTGTTAGAAGAGCTGGTGAAAGGATGCTGCCGGAATGTGTTGCACCAACGTTAAGCATAGAGGTGTGCTAGTTTGGGGATCATTTTCCTTTAATGGTGTCGGGGATCTGCATCGAATTGAAAAAAATTTGAAAAAAGAAAATTATCATTATTATACATTTTGGAGCACCACACTATTCCTTCAGGAGTAAGATTAATTGGTGAGAGGTTTTACTTGCAGCATGACAATGATCCCAGTATAGCTACCGACTTTGTAAAAATTAATTGCAAGTCAACTAAAGAGAAGTTGTCTTCATAAATATGGTCTGACGGCCGTAATCGCCCAACATTAATCCCACAGAGTTTTTGTGGGATGAGTTAGACAGAAATATACGACATCACTGGCCAGCACCCCAGAAGCTACTTTGGGAGCAATTAGTGAATGCCTGGCAAACTATACCAGTAGATACCCTCCAAAAACTAGTCTCACGATTGCCTACGATTGATACTGAATATTATTCCGTTCTATACTTTTATTATTCGTGTATTTTATAAAAAACAAATGTGTTATAGAAAAAATATGTTTTCATTTAAATATATGTTTGGCGTCACAAAACATGTAGCACTTTACTGATGTCAATATGGCATATTTTAGTAATTTTTATAGCGAACATAACATTATGAAAGACATTTGCCATTCTAGAAATTCACAGCGATGTCAAAATCAACATTTTACAACAAATAACGTCCTGCTTGCGTACACAAGTCACTTTAAGGATACTTTAGACAGGACCATTTTGAACACGAGTTCATAACATTATAATGTGGTTGGTCTATGAAAAAAGAAACCGAAGTATAAACAAGTAAATGCAAGCAAAGGGGTTATATATCCTCCCCACGAAAGCTATTGAGTGGTATTATCGTAGGGATGCATCGAAATACTAAGAGAATTAAACCATCGTAACAGCAATTCTGCTTCTATATTAGTTGTTTCTATGTGAGTTTTAAGATCTGTTCTACTACATTTTCATAGCTGTTTTAATCAAAAATAAGTCAGGACCTCAACAGCAGTATAAACAAAGTTGTTATTGTAATAATCTTTCGTCAATTATTTTTATAATTTTTAAGCTGACGTAAAACTGACGTTCCCCGGAAAACGTCAAAATCAACGAAAATAAATACTTTTATATTGGTTTATTAGTTAGGCAGGCCATGGTTGCAAACAAGAATGCATTTAATTGACGCCAATACGAAGCAGTGGCATGCATAATAGTAACGTAATAGTATTGGATATTTACTACTAAAAGCCACAAACTGCAGATTGGATAGAACAGCTGGTTGTTGATTCTACCTCATGTCATTTTTGTTATTGTTTTGCTGGAATTTAATATCTTTTTGATTGTAGTTTCGATAATATTGTAGAATAATAGTTATTTATTATACAAGACGACAAAATGGTACTTTATCTTTGAGAGCGTTTTTTAGCGTCGAGACGAAGTTGAGACGCTAATTACGCTCGGAAAGATAAAGACATTTTATCGTCGTGTGTAATACAACATTTTTTTCTATGGCAGGACAAATTCAAGAAAAAAAAATGAAATGTGAACGAACATTAGGTACAACTTTTGACATTTTTGACAATCGTGATGTACCGTCACTATAGATTAATCTGTCCATAATCTGTGTGAATACACTTTATCTACCCTTGCGGTTAAAGTGCTACTTACTCTACTCAAATGAGCTGATAAAAACGAAGTTTAACCTCTGCTATAGAAAAAAGAAATTTATTACTACTTTATAGTTTTGTGTCAAAAAACATTACGTCCTGCAACTCAAACAATAGATAATTATTAATCATGTAATACTCCTTTGCAGATTCTCCATATACTTACTTTTATCTTCAAATACAGTTAGCCCATTCATATACCCTTTTATTTTCTTTCCTGAAAACCAATCACTTTTAAAAATAGATGCTTTCAATTACATGCACGAACATATTAAGTATTATACATCCCACATTAATTACCACTGGCACTGACACAGTTAAAATACGACCAAATCTTAATCGTGCTTATTAATTCCAATTACAACTATTAACAACCATGCATCCCATTACAACATTCGTAAAATTAAGGCAGTTGTTAAATCTACCGATGCTATAATTTTGCTGCTAAATCAAATAGTTCAACTAAAATTCTGATATAGATATCATATATTCCTCTTATTTTTTTATATACATATTTCTTGTACTGTCCTCACAGAATGTGTTATTTGATCAATTTGCAGAAACCAATATATATGACCATTCAGAAAACAGGAGCGCCACGAGCGCTTGCAGTTTTAAATTAAACCCATTCTTAAAATATCACAGAAACGACTACTCCCAAAGGTACGATAATACAATCCACTCTTCCGCTACGTCTGACCTTTTGTTCATCGTTTTTCATATCCGATCAATTCACCAGTTCATATCATTAACACCAGAGTCACCATAAAAAACAAGCGATCGAAAATAGACTCCGCTGTTATAAAATAACAAAAGAAAAGGTAATCTTTACCATTTCGTTTCCTATTTTAGAACATCCGTCTAGCGTAGCTTTAGATTACTTTTTTCTAAACTTTGACCTTTAGCAGGATGTTAGTTTCGTGTTAATTGGTCCAATGATAAGACATCGACTGGCAGTACATTTATTATTCTTAGGTGGAAATCCTTTTCCATCAAGTTTTGTTTGACGTCGTCGTTCGCGGTCCCGCTGCCACACGCACCCTCACTTCGTCCGCCTTTTTCTATTT
The DNA here is from genome assembly GCA_004785975.1 of Popillia japonica. Lineage (NCBI taxonomy): Eukaryota > Metazoa > Arthropoda > Insecta > Coleoptera > Scarabaeidae > Popillia > Popillia japonica. The sequence continues at coordinate 14,281 of SMLS01061039.1, forward strand.
TTAGTTTTGCGTCCGACAGTTTCGATTGGACTGTGTACAGATGTGAAGTTAGAGGGTGGAACGCACGCTAATATTTACTATGCCAGAGAGCTATTTATGAAGTTATATATGGTCGTCTTCGTGAAATAGTAAAATTCCACTACAAATATGCATGTTTGTTTGTATACCTACCTACATGGTTTTAGAAATTAATTTAGAGAAACGTCCATTGCCTAGTTTTCTTTCTAAAAATATTACTGGTCTTGAAATTTGGATAGACATGTTGTGTTACTGTTAATATACTGATTACTTTATCGAAAATCAAACATTAAATATTTGTTGATATGATGTCCCCTCCGAAGTTATATACTGTTTCTACTTAATGCATACGCGTAAGCCAACGCCTTTCCATTCCGAGGAAATTAAATGACAAAATTGTATTGAAATTTGATATTCTTTTAAATTATACTGTTGTGCTACCATACAATAACAGCTACATATAGTACTATATGTATACCGGTATCGAAATCTGTTAATTGGAGTCCTAGAGAAGATAACACCTTTGTAAATAGTATAAGTTGAAAACCAGAACAGATAGAATAGTGCTCTCTGGAATTTTTTTGTAGAAAGCTTCATGCCCTACAAAAAAACTCAAATTTTGTGATACCTTACGCCGTTGAGGCCGCGTCTGCAAAAGAAACAAAAATATCATGAAATCGTTACTTTTTCTAAGTTAGCACTTTTGTAAATAGTGTACTTGAATACCATAACAGATAGAATAGAGATCACCCGGAATTTTTGGTAGAAAATTCCATGCTTTACAAAAAAGGCCCAATTTTTTTGATAATTTTTTGCAGACGCAGCCTCAACGGCACAAGCTATCAGAAAAAAATGTAAGACCTTTGTAGAGCCTAAAATTTTCTACAAAAAAGTCCCAGAGAGCACTATTCTATTTTTTATGGTCTTCAAGTTATACTATTTACAAAGATGTGATAAGTGCTGATTTTACCTTGCCTAGTCTAGCATTGTTCACACATCTCAATTAAAATATTTCGATACCGGTACATATATACATATGTATATCAGTAACTTCCACTCCCTTGCACAGATTTTAAAAAAGGCGTTCGCAAAAAAAATCTATAGACAAATATTTAAATTGCTAGTAAAGAAGAAAATGAAATATTATATTTACATACACACTGACTCTTTCCACTTTTTTGTGCAAATCTCTTGAAACTAGCAAATAATAGCCTGCCCTAAATGGAGAAGAAAGTTCAATTTCGAGTTCAATTTACAAAAGAACACAGGAAAGTGTCTCTCACCGATTTAAATGAAACTTGGTGGGTTTGTAGACTGATGCAGTGTAAGAACAACGGTCACTTTCATAGAACCGCCCGTTTTCGGGGGCGAGGCGGCCTAGAGCAAACGCTATCTTTCGCGATTTGCCATATAAGACATATACAGATTTTAAAATTTTTATTTGCAGGAAAAATACAGTTATGCAGAATTCACACATTTTGTATATTAAACATGCGATAAAGTAACTCAATTTGAAGAAAAAACAATATTACTATACTTCAATATACTAATAATACTTCAATAAGACGACTTTGTTGTTCCAGTCTCAACAATGTATGACATTGTATTAATCAATAAATTAGAGGAAGTTTAATGATTTTTGGGACTGATTATTGGGTTAAAATTAATCGGTTGGCCAACGACGTAAACAGTTGGCAAACGATGTAACGTAAAT